>JAABNW020083669.1:0-17515 GCA_015164035.2 Radianthus crispa
TCCCTGCGTTTTCGCGGGTTGTATTGGGGCTGGCTCGCAGCTCAATTGAGCGTGGGAGTTCCTGTGGATGATTTGTGCGAGGGTGGGGACTGTTTTGCAGTCTATTTGCATGTGGGTTTTTTGGTGGCTCTATGGTCTTGGGCTGGTTTTCATACTAATTTATCTTAGTATGCATATTTGGTTATTCTTTGGGTTTGGGTATAGTGTCTGTTTTCTGGGATAATTTTAAATTTTTATAGATGTCTTGTTTATATCATATTAGCTTTTTATATTGTATTTTATATCTTTGAAGGCACTTTGTAAACCAGTCCATGACTGAAAGTTTTTACCTTCGTTAAATAAAGCTTTTATTATCATTATTATCATTATTATCATTATTATCATTATTATCATTATTATCATTATTATCATTATTATCATTATCATTATTATCATTATTATCATTATTATCATTATTATCATTATTATCATTATTATTATTTAAGTGTTTCCAGGCTTTATCAAACTGGATGAAATTTGCTGATATTTACAAAAGCTGTTATTGTGGATGTATCCCAATGAGATAATATTTTTAACCTTGTTTCGTCATTTTTCTTTCATTTTTCTCTCTTTACATCCTTGATTTGTCTTTTCTTCTCTCCCATTATTTCTTTTCCTCTTTATTTCTTTCTTGTTCGTTTGCTACATTCCGTTTTCTTCCTCACTCATTCTCTTGTTTTCTTTCTTCTTTTTCTTCATTCATTCCTTTTTCTAGTTTTCCTTTCTTCCTCTTTCCCGCCATCTTTCCTTTAGCTTCTTCAATCAACCTTAGAAAATGTCAGACATCCAACACTTTACCTAGCTTTTTTGTCACATCCAAATAATTCCATTTAGTTAATCCATAGTCGGTCCAATCGAAGCACCGTCTATTACCAATGCAATGACAATTAATCCCTGAGTAAGCAAGACGTGAACGCCGTTCAAACAAATAAGTAAAACGTCCGAGAGCTTTAAAAGACGTAAGTTACTTTTGGACATGATTTATTCACTCCAGGATACTCCAAGTGTTTGTATTCTTTGGATTTGGATCAACGGATAGATATTTTGTCCTTGAAGAAACAAAAAACGCTTTGTATCTGCGTTGTCGTTACAAAGGCAAGTTATTTCAACTTAAGTAGAACGGGATTTTGTGATTTTGTTTTTTTTAACTCGCTCATATTGCGTCCAAAAAAGCTCAGATATTTCTAAACTTTGCATATGTTGTGGCTCAAACAGTCACGTTTATCGTTTCGAGTCAGTTTTTGACACAATTCTTTATGGTCGTTTTTAGAGTTTTTATCGCGAAGCTGACGATGACGTTTAGCTGTTTGTACCATGGTCCCAAATTTGTACGACTTGACGTTTAAATCTTTTTCTAGGGGAGCACAGCTTGTGTGGATGGGTCGAACGGTTAAAAGTTCATCCAGTACTGTATAAATGGCAGCCTCCCAGTTTTTTCGACGGAGAGGCCAGTGATAGAAGAAAGAACAAGAGATAATCTCAAGGAAGAAAACGTCGCTGTTTCCGAAGAGCAAACATATATGAAAATGTGAGTTCAAAGTCTTATATAACTCTTGACTTTTCTTTTTCATAGATCTTGATTGGTTTCGAATCGAGTGTCTAGTCGCACATAATTACCTCCGTGCGCGACACGGAGCTCCACCTCTTGTCATTGGACAAGCTCTCAACGAAGAAGCGCAGTACTGGGCCGAGCGTTTACTGGTTACCGGGGCAACAGAAGATCTACAGGAGTCCAGGATAGGAATCAATGTTGCGGTTATACATGGCCATCACATTGGTGGCTTGAAGGTAAAGATGAAATGATGTGGTCCTGGGCTGCGTGGAACGGTCAGAACTCTTTCACATGGGCCGAAAGGACCTTGATTTATCTTACAAAACAATAGAACGACAACGAGGCATATATCTTTGTGATGCTCCTCGTTCTATTGTTTCGTATGACAAAACAAGGTGCTTTTGGCCGTTGTGAAAGAGTGCTGGCTGTGTGGGAACAGAGCTGCTGCTACCACTGAGGTATTCTAGAAATACTTTGGTGTCTTTGGTGTGAGTGTTGTGGTATTTGTGGTGTAATGACTGTGAAGTACTTCACTGAGCTGTGCCGTGCTGTGCCATGCTGTGCTTTACTTAACTGTACTGTGCTGCATTGTGTTGTGTTGTGCCGCGCTACTCTGTGTTGCACTGCGCCGTGCTGTGCTCTGTTTTGTGCGGTGCTATGCTGTGCCGTGCCGTGCCGTGTCGTGTTTGTTATGGACCTTGTTCTCTCTTTAGCACCAATGCTAAGTACAACGATCTTATTTTCAAGGTGGCTGAATTATGGTACGACGAAGGGGCTGATTACAACTTCGAAAGCCCGGGTTTCAGCCTTTCTACTCGTAGCTTCACCCAGCTCATCTGGCTGTCCAGTCGTAAGCTCGGTATCGGCAAAGCCAGCAATAACAGTGGACAGTGTGTGATAGTAGCGCGATACGAACCTGTGGGGAATATAGACGGGTTGTTTGTGGCTAATGTCAGGCGGAGGGGACACGAGAGGAATAGTCTCGAGCCGATGTTATTCGAGAGCGATGTCAAATATAGGTTTAAAATAGAAGGACGACGGAGCTTCCGAATGAGCTGGGAAGTTGAAGGTAATGTTTTCTTAATCTTAGGACTTGTTTCTATGGCGTGCATGCGCAGACATGCTTGTTTGTCTAATGCCATGTTTGTTTCCGTGAAGGTACGCAAACACTGCAAGCATTGGACAAAACACGAGAAAAAACCAGGTAAATCAGCAATCTTATGCTCTATTTTTATTTCTGTTGTTGTTGTTGTTGTTTAGGCTTATCCCGATTCCGTCGTAGTTTGATATCCTATTTTTCGAGAATATCTCAGTATCCAGTCAAGTAACACAGCGGTGTTAACCAATAGGTTGCTAGATGACTTCAAAGCATGCTGGTCATTATGACGTCATTGCATGTTAAGAATGCTAAAGCTTGCAAAACTATTGATACCTGCACTTGTACGTAATCATATCTACAACATATCACATCAAATGGTGCAAAGTAAATCCTGAAAACATGCTGATTCTTCCTTTCTTTTATACGACTTGATACTACACCGTTACCGGCACTATTTTCGAACCTTGCGTTTGCCAAAGCAGTAGTATAGCAGCAGCTCGTAAAACCTGTGATTGGTGAGAGAATATAATTGACTGCATTGTGTTCCCGTATTATTTCCTTAACTTGTTAAATACAGCAAGGCCGTATCAATCCAATAAGCTTAGATCTTACGAGAGCTGCTATACCACCCTGCCAAAGGAAATTTGGAAAATTGTAATTTGATATTCGTACCTCCATCACCCACGTGTCACAAAACCTCAATGCTAGGTTGCCATGGTAACTAAGCACAGCATTAAATTACCCAATCGTTTGAACTCCATGACTTGGCGAAGGTTAACATGTTTAATTTTCAATTGAGAATTGTACACAGAAAAAATATTCGTGATGCTGCAACTCGCAATGGATTGTGGGAACGATGAGGTTCACGCCAAATCGTCTTTGCTCGGGTGTTTATTTGCCAAGGGTTATTCATTTCTTGCAAGACATTTTCTCGCTTTGCTTTGACTGCTTAATTGCCATAGAATTTTTTTCAGCTCTAAGAATTTAATTTGCAAATATTTTTTTGAGCGGGAGGCAGCTTGAAAAACCTTGTTTTAACCACAATGCATTGCGTCTGCAAGAAAGTCGCGAGGGCTTGGTAACTAGCATGACGTTGATCCACACCACTCACAATATCTCCAGGCGCAAAGAGCAAGCGCAGCCGGCTTACTTGTCATCCCCCGAAACATTTACCAGGCTGGTGTGGATTGAAAGCCCCGTGTTGCCAAGGAAACAGATGAGGGAGTCATGTGACCTGGAGAGGGAAAAATCAGACGAGGACAAGGAATCGGGAGTGGAAGTGGAGGAAGGCGAGGACTTCGACCAAGAAGGTATAGACGATCTATTCTTTTGTTTATGATTAAGTTATTTATTTGTAGAAAATTGATGAAACAGAGTAGTACTTTATGTAAGAATGCATTAGAGTATTTCCACAAAAAGCAATAGAAACTCAAAGCTAAAATCAACAATACCTAAAACGCGTTCTTATATGAAGTATTATACCATAACACTTCTTTATATTCACGAAAGGCATGCGTAACATGCGCAACATGCTTATAGTTTTTGAAAGTGATAATGAGCTCTACCCGTTCACCATCGACTTATGGAATAGTTAGGCAAACGATCAACTAAGTCACATTATTTTAATGCACTCTAGATCAATCAATAAACTGCTAGCGTCGAAGTTATAAAATGAATTTAATCATAATATTTGTGACGATCATAACAATCCAATCAAGGATTGAAAAATCAAAAATACCTATTCGCTTTTATCACACGACACCATGTTTATTCCCATGAGATTAAAACCCTTGAGCAAAGTTCCGGCTGATGGGATGCGTCTTTTCTGTATTAGTACATTATTAGTCTATGGTATAAATTTGTATTTTTTTCCACTATCTCACCTTGATCATCGCTAGAGCAGCTTTCGTATGACTGTATAGCACACGGCACAAACGCGGTCACGACAAGAAGTCAGCCAATCAAAGATCTAGTAAGCAGGATGGTTGCGCATGACACGCACTTTTCACCCAAACAAATGCCCAAGACACGGCACGCACACGGCGCGGACGCGTTCACGGTCACGACAAGGATACGGCACTGCTAAACCAATTACATTGCGCGAGAGAAAAGAAAGCCAATCACAATTCTAGAAGACACCACGGTCACGACAAGGATACGGTACTGCCAAACCAATCACATTGCGCGAGAGAAAAGAAAGCCAATCACATTTCTAGAAGGCACCACGGTCGCAGCGAGGCACGCGCACGGCAATGAACGTTTCGCAGTCATACGAAATCTGGCCTAGTCTAACGCGCCAACATATTGATGATATGCCCTATAAAAACACCTAATTAATTGAAACGCATAAATAAAAACATCTCATTTTCCCATGAAAGGTTGTAAAACCATAAAAGCACGATCACGCCGACCACAATTTTACGCGCACCCTTTTTAATTTGACTTTATCAACGTTTGATTTATGTTCACGTTCTCTCGCTCCTGTTCAGAGCCTAGCTTCATAGTGGTACAGCCCACTGCTGAGCACACTGTTGCTGGAAAACATTTTGAACGAGCTCTTGTCTACACTGAGCCGCAGCGCACAGCTAGATACCCAGATGTGCGCAGATCTTTGTCTCTGGACTCTGAAGGTAATGGAGTCTACGCTAGTCTAGGGCGTAGGTAGCTTTTATTGGATGGCATTCCCTCACGCCTCTGTGGTTTTGCTCATTCGAACATTCACCCTCGAAGACTCTGGGGGCATAGACAAACTTTAACGTTCATATTTTTTGGTTCTCTACTTCTCAAACTGAGTTTTTACTACTTAAAATTTGAAAAAAAAGGGAACAAAAATGACACAACAGGGACACAATTATAGTTTCAATTAAGCTTATTTTATACATTTTTTATTTTGTTACAATGAAAAAAGTATGTGGCTTTTTAAGTATTTTCAAGATAACTGCGCACAATTTTTTGAAGTTGATGTAAAAAACCTTCATTTCAGCAAATTCTCACTGCGCTCTGCAAATCTACGCATGCGCACTAAGCATACATAGAATGAATACAGGGCTTACTGGTTTTATGCAGCACCGTGATCTCCCAGTAACAATAACTTTGTTTTAGTAAGTTTCTCTTGCGTGCTATTGTTATTTACGCTAGTACTCGCAAATACATTTGCAACGCAAGTTATTTTATATCTTCTGATCCGCGATTCACTTTAAAGAAAAAAACTTTGATAACCGAATGACAAACAACCCCCCCTCCCCCAGGGTTTTGATGAGGATGGCTAACAAAATAACATTCTACAGTAATTTGACTAAACAAATTAATTTTTTGCATAAGAGACAAACCTGCATGCTTCGGTTGCTGACGGTGACTCCATTTCTATAATCTGTAGGAATAACATGGTAATGCTGAATGGCATGCTAACCATGGTGTGGAATCTTTGCTTTAACCTCGCCCCCTTCTCCGCAAACACAAATTTGAGACAACTTTCTACAAAGTACTATTGCATGGTCACACCTGATCCATGGGCTCTCATTTTCCAAGAAGCGTGATGTCACTACGGGAAAGATATATCTTTTGTGTGGGGCTCAGTGTCCACTGGTAGAACGAAGCCTGGGATTGGACAAGATAACAAAAACAAAGAAAGCGTGGATTATGATGAACAATGTGTATTGTTCTACATGTGAGCTGCGTTCTTTGTTTTATATCACCATTTTATTGTTTGTTCATCCAATCTCAGCCTTTGTTCTGCCCGTGGTGGATTGCCCGGGTTTGTTTGGAAATGTTTGGAATCGGAAATCGTGGTCCTTCTGTGGTGCATGAACTATGGATGACATAGCGCTAGGTGATACATGAGCCATGTGTTCATTATGTTAGATTCACCTTGTATCGTTTTTGGCTTGCTTGTCGCCTCTTCTGCTGCTTAAACCAACGCTCGATACTAATGTTTCTTTACTGCGATTTTCCACTTTCAGTATAATCACAACGGCCAGTTGTGAAATGGGTTTTTTAGCTGCCGTCAATCAAAACTAGTTAGTCGGTAGCTTTCATATTCTTGGCTGACGGCATTGAGAGGCCTGAGTTCACAGAAAGCGAAAAATCGCAGTAATGCATTAACCACAGTAACACTGATCCCGTAATGAATTCGCCATTCCGAGGTGGCGCGGGAGGTTGGGTCGAGGTGTGTGTCGAAGTGCACACTTGATCCAGTTTTTCATCAGCCATGGAATATATACGGCCGCATACCCATTTTCATGATCAAATCATGAGACTCAGCCCAAGCGCTTTATTCAATTTGTGTGGGTATTTGGCTTCGTGGTCTACCACCACCACACACACGTTTTGGGTTTTTCGCGGTCTTTGTCGACGTATCGTGAAAATGGGAGTTTGCTGGTTGTCTTTCATTTTTCCGCATTCTGAATTTTTTTCTGTTCCAAGGTACAGAACCAGAACCGGAGGAAGGCCGAGTACACGCAAGAGTCGCCTACTTTGAACACTTCGAGAAAATCGAAAAGGAAAAACTTGATCGACCTAAACGATCTTCAACCGAGCTGAAGGAACAGCTACGGCAGGACCAGTATGAAGTGGGCGAGACGAAGGGCCACAAGATCCGTGAGCATGAAGAAACAGTCTGTCAACTCGAATACGACGATGTCTTCCCGAAACACGACGAAAACGACGAACGGGATGACGACTTTGGCTCCGAAGGGGAGGCGGAGGAAGACGACGATGACGTCATGAGTCTTGAAACTGTCTCCGAGGCGGAAGAAGATTTGCTGGAAGAACTCGAAGAGTACACGATGGATCATCATATTAAGTCTTATTGTTACGAAGAAAACTACCCGCGCGAGGAAGACGAAAAGAATGTTACTGAGGATCAAGCTGCTGATGAACGGGATCAGATAGCAGAAATTATTGAAACTGAATTAGATAAAATGGACAAAGAACAAGCTAGTCAAGATCCCGATCATTGCGTTGCCTCTACTGTGGATCGGGATCAAATGCGCGTTGTTGATACGCACATTGAATTTATTCCGATCGAAGTTGAAAAACGCAAAGAATTCAACCCGGACGATATAAAATTCGAGGAAACGAAGGAAGAAAAAGAACTATTTGACTATGAAATTAAAACGCCCGAAAAGGAACAGCCTTCGCAGCCATTTTGTACGGAACGTGTTGATTCTGAAGCCCATGATCGGGTCGAGTGTCAACTTAATGTCGATGAAATGTTTTCGAAGTTAGAAAAACCTGAGAAACCAAAAGGAAAACCGCCACCAACTTTACCAAAACCAAAACGAAAGTTAATAGAGGAAGTACCTGCTGCATCAAGGACGGAAATAAGAACTGTCAAAACTACAGAAACTGTTGAAACTGTTTGTCCAACTAAACCGGATATCGAACCAGTTTGGGTGCATCAAACAGTAAAGACTTCGACACGAGTTATCGAAGAAAAACCCATAGAGTCGAAACCTGCGGAAGCTGTTAAAACTGTTGAAACTGTTCATCGAACTCGAACGGAACCTGAACCGGTCTGGGTGAAAAAAGAGGAGACCGTGGAAACGTCCAGACAAGTTATAGAACAAAAAGCCACGGAACAAAGACCTGTGGAAATTGAATCTAAAGAACAATCCGAAGAGGAAGAAGAAGTCTCTGGTGGCTCCGAAGAAGAGGACTTTGAAGTGTTTGATGTGTCATTTATTGACAGAGAACGAAAAATGAACAATATTTTAAAACGATTAGGACGTCGAATAGAACTTCTCCCAGCTGCAGAAACTAAGACAACACCGAGGGAGTTTGATAGGAATATTGACCTTTCGGATACGAGGGAAGAAGAAGAGTTATTTCGTGTCTTTGAAGCACCTGCTGTTCGTAAGACATGGGACAAAAGTCCTGTTCAAGAGGAGACCATTTTCGCGGAACATAGAAAGAAAGACGTGGAAAGTGAAGTAGAATTTGAAGAAATGTTCGAGAGACTCGAAAAAGGAGAAGAAATACCAGCGAAGACATCTGTAAAGGAACCTTCACAAGACATAGTTCTTGAATCAGAGAGATTAGAAGAAGAACCCCAAGACGAAAAATCGAAAGTTGTAAGGTTTGAAAAGACAGTTGTTATCCAGGACCATGAATTGGTGCATAAAGATCTTGTGGAGCTCAAAGAGGAGGGAAGGGAACCGGAAGATTATGAAGACGTTCAGGAGGAATCGTCCGAAGATGTCGAGGATCATGGTGAAGAATATGACGAAGAAGAAGTTGAAAGCTACGGCCAGGACGAAGAAGTACGGACGTCAGTATCTCCAATGGATAAAGAGGAAACTCCCGTCCAATTTTCGCAAGAACTTTCTGAACATGGTGATTCTTATGGCACTTGTGAGGTTGATACCTTGGAGTCTCGGAATTCGGTTGCAGATGTGTACGAAGAATACGAGCCACCACCAGGCACGCAGATCAGCGAAACCTCTTGTAGTCGGTCCATCCACCTTGCCGCAGATGTCGAAAACAAACCTTTGGAAAGTGGCGTTGAAGAAAAATCTGTCAGAACGACGATGTACGACAGCTTTGAAGAAGTGCTGCCTGAAGCATCTGCATCGCCTGTAATTGAACCATCTACTTGTTGTGTTGCTGCGGAGATAAATCATCGTGTATCGGAGGTGGTGCCCGTTGAACAAGAGGCTGAAGTGGCTGCCCTGTCATCGGACGACGAACCGGAGTCGGTAGACAAGGTCGCAGTGCGTGGAATACCACAAACAACTGAATCAACGGTTTGTATTACAACAGAGACGACATACCACCAAAGAACAGAAATTGTCCAGAAACGAGCTCCCTCTATTGAAATGGAGATTCCTATTGAAAAGGAAGAAAGTATGGAGGAAGAAGCGTCCTACAAAGACATTCTGACCAATGGCCACTGTACACCGGTACGCATTTCTCATGACATTGATGAAACAAAAACAGAGGTCATCACAGAGACTGAATCTTATGAAACTGAAAGCCCACAGGCTCTTGAAGAAGACAAGGTTGCAGTCAGTGAGGTTCGATCTGAACATGAGGATCTCTCGGTGCAACTTCAAGAAGAAGAGGAAAAAGAGAAAGAAACCGTAGAGGAGGAAGAAGAAGAACAAGTAGAAAAAACAGCGCCTGTAGCTGAAGATGTGCAAGAACAAGTTGAAGAACAAGAAGAGGAACAAGTAGAAACCGTAGAGGAGGAGGAAGACAAACAAGTTGAAAAAGCAGCGCCTGTAGCTGAAGATGTGGAAGAACAAATTGAAGAACAAGAAGAGGAAAAAGAAGAAATCGTAGAAGAAGAAGAGGAAGTTGAAAAAGCGGCGCCTGTAGCTGAAGATGTAGAAGAACAAGTTGAAGATCAAGAAGAGGAAAAAGAGAAAGAAACCGTAGAGGAAGAAGAAGAAGAAGAACAAGTAGAAAAAGCAACGCCTGTAGCTGAAGATGTCCAAGAACAAGTTGAAGAACAAGAAGAGAAAAACGAAGAAATCGTAGAGGAGGAGGAAGAACAAATTGAAAAAGCAGCGCCTGTAGCTGAATATGTGCAAGAACAAGTTGAGGAACAAGAAGAAATCGTAGAGGAAGAAGAGGAAGTTGAAAAAGCGGCACCTGTCGCTGAAGACGTAGAAGAACAATTTGAGGAACAAGACGAGGAAAAAGAAGAAATCGTAGAGGAGGAAGAAGAAGAAGTTGAAAAAGCAGCGCCTGTAGCTGAAGATGTGCAAGAACAAGTTGAAGAACAAGAAGAGGAACAAGTAGAAACCGTAGAGGAGGAGGAAGACAAACAAGTTGAAAAAGCAGCGCCTGTAGCTGAAGATGTGGAAGAACAAATTGAAGAACAAGAAGAGGAAAAAGAAGAAATCGTAGAAGAAGAAGAGGAAGTTGAAAAAGCGGCGCCTGTAGCTGAAGATGTAGAAGAACAAGTTGAAGATCAAGAAGAGGAAAAAGAGAAAGAAACCGTAGAGGAAGAAGAAGAAGAAGAACAAGTAGAAAAAGCAACGCCTGTAGCTGAAGATGTCCAAGAACAAGTTGAAGAACAAGAAGAGAAAAACGAAGAAATCGTAGAGGAGGAGGAAGAACAAATTGAAAAAGCAGCGCCTGTAGCTGAATATGTGCAAGAACAAGTTGAGGAACAAGAAGAAATCGTAGAGGAAGAAGAGGAAGTTGAAAAAGCGGCACCTGTCGCTGAAGACGTAGAAGAACAATTTGAGGAACAAGACGAGGAAAAAGAAGAAATCGTAGAGGAGGAAGAAGAAGAAGTTGAAAAAGCAGCGCCTGTAGCTGAAGATGTGCAAGAACAAGTTGAAGAACAAGAAGAGGAAAAGGAGAAAGGAGAAATCGTAGAGGAAGAAGAAGAACAGGCTGAAAAAGCAGCGTCTGTATCTGAAGATGTGCAAGAACAAGTTGAAGAACAGGAAGAGGAAAAAGAAGAAATCGTAGAGGAGAAGGGAGAAGAACAAGTTGAAAAAGGAGCGCCTGTAGCTGAAGATGTGCAAGAACAAGTTGAAGAACAAGAAGAGGAAAAGGAAGAAGTCGTAGAGGAAGAAGAAGAACAAGTTAAAAAAGTACCGCCTGTGACTGAAGATGTAGAAGAGACGGTCGAAGAAAAAGAAGAGGGGAAAGAAGAGGAAGATGTGGGAGAACAACCTGAAGAGAAACAAGGGGAACAAGTGGAAGAAACGATAGAAGAAGAAAAAGAAGAGAAACAAGAGATAGAACTTGAGTTTCCCGATGGAACAGAAGATAAAGACACCGAAGAACCTGAACAAGTCGAAGAAACCGATACACAGCAAGTTGTCGAGGTTGAAAACTCCCAATCCTTAGTCGTGGATGACCGATTTGAATATATTAGTGAGGAAGAGTTAGAAGAGACAGATGAACTGTACGAGGCATTGAGAGAATCAGTTGAAGAACAGGAAAACGAAGAACTGATTGAGGAAGAAAACGTCCACATACAACAAACAGCTGCAGGAATATTACAAATTGGCAGCCAAGAAGAAGACGAAGAAAACTTCGAACAATTTGCCGAGGAAGCTTCAGAAGACGAGATGTCTTATGACAGCGAGGTCATAACAGAAGTCGAAAAAGAAATAACAAGTGCTCTTGTTGTTAAGGAAAGTTTTTCGTCTGCTGTCTGTGACGACGAATCTGCAAGCGAAAATGTTGATATTGAAGAAAGAGAAACGGAATCGCCTGGAGAGGAGACGCAGGCAGAAACACTGTTGCAGTTCTCACAGCCCATTGAAGAGGATGTACCTGATAATGTCGATGAACGTGAGCCAGTTGTTTCGCACGATGACAACGATGAAGTCTTCATGACAGAAGAACAAATGGAACCACCGGAAACGCCTCAGTTGGAAGAATGTGAAGAATTAGAAAGCTCAGATGAAGTCATTGATAAAAAAGTGGAGTTGATACAGTTTACTGAGGAAACCACAGGAGAAGAAAAAGTGACACCCGAAGAAGATGTCTACGAAGAAGAGAAAGCTGCTTCTGAATCAGAGGAACGACTATCTACTCCAGATCAAGAAGAAGGAGAAGAAGAAGAGGGAGATGAGCTGGAAAGCTCGGGAGAATTCGCAGAGGAAAACGTCGAAATGATTCAGTTTAATGAACAAGAAGATGAAGACAAAGTCGTTGAAGAAGGCTCTGAAGTAGACGAACCATATCCTTTATCTCCTGATGTCATCGAAGAAAAACAAATCGTAACTGAAAGTGGAGTAGAGCTGATACAGTTTACCGAACAAGCCGAAGAGAGAGTAGAAGAAGATCATCCGGTTGAGTCACCAGAACTTGAGCTTGAGGAAAGCGAAGAACACAAAGAAGAAGAAGTCACGGACGAGAAAACAGAGCTTATACAGTTTGTTGAACAGAGAGAAGCCGAAGAAGTTTTAGAAGAGTACGTCGCTGAAGACTCCGGCAAGTTGGAAGTAGAAGAAGAATTAGTAATCAGCCAACCAATCGCCTGCTCGACACCAATATTTCTTGGTGAGGAAGAGAGCCACCAGGAAAGTACAAGCTTTGAAGACTCTGCAGAAGCTGGCTTTGGAGAGGAATACGAGGACATGGAAAAAATCGTCGCACATGATCATTCTCTTGATGCAACTGAGCCAATATCACTCGAAGAATCTTCTGAATTGAGTAACGAGTTCTACAAAGCTGAAGCGGATGAGACAGCCTCGAAGGCAGTGGCAGAGGAATTTGACGATTCGAGCAGAATCGAAGACGAACAGCAACGTTTTCAAAAAGCCGAAGGGGAACAAACGCAGACAAGTGTAACTTCTACTTCAGTTATCACCACTACTACGACTACTGTATATGAAAAACGTATCATTACCACAAAAGACACTGAAAGCGAAGTTGCTGATTTTAATCCTTTGGAAAGTGATGAAGAAATGGAACATGAGGAGCATAGTGAAGACCATTTCTCGCCACCGCCAACCATTACAGCAACTGAATTTGTGGCTGATGAAGAAGAGGAAGGATCTGAAGAGGAGTACATTCCCAACTTCGAACATCCCAGGACGTACATGATGGAGAACAAAGAGGTCGTAATGGATCGTAACGCAGTGGAATCAAAAGTTGAGGAGAAAGAAGAAGTGCCATCTTTGGAAGAATCCGAAAAAGAAGAACACGAAGATGAAATCCAAGCTCTCTCTGAGATGGAAACTGCGACAGAACCAGAGGTAGTCGAGAGTGAACCAGAGAAAGTCGAGGAAAGCGAGACTACGACTGTAGTTGTATCACACCGATCAGAGATCGTACGAAAACAAGATTCAGACGTCGATGATTTAGAAGAGAAAGAGCTAGAAGAACGGATTCAACGGAGGCAAAAAGCCATGGAAGAGAAATTGTTGCAAGATGAGATAAAAGAAGACAGCCCTAATGACAAGGCAGCCGAAAGCGAAGAAAGCCGCAAAGAGCTCTTCTTTACTTCAATCTCAGTCGTAAAGGTCGAACACGAGGACGATGAACAGCGTATCTTCAGGGAAGAAGAGGCCACCATGAAAATGATGGAAGATGAACAAAAACTGGCGGAAGAAGAATCGTCGGCAGAAGAACTGAATGTCACAGAAGATGAGGCTTTAACTGAGGCTGCTTTCAGAGCAGAAAGAGAAGAAGTTGAACACAAAGCAGATGAGCCAGATCGAGGGCAAAAAGAAGATGATATGGCTCGAGTTCCATTTATCCCCATGATGGCGGCGTCGGAAGTTGCTTACAGAACCTCAAAATCAGAAAGAGAAATCCATGAAGATGTAGATTACGAGGAGGAGGTCGAAGTTGAGAGAATACAGTCATCGTATACCGAAGAAGAGAAATTAGAAACGCATCCGGTGCTATTGACCGACGTTGACTTTACAGAAGAAATCGAAGTTGAGAAAGTGGAAGAGGAACCGGAAGAAAAGGAGGATGGTGGAGAAGACGTATACGAAGAAGAACTTGAGGTCCAGCGAGTTGACAACCAAGAGCAAAGATCTGAAGAGGAATGCCATGATGATGCTGTGTTCGAGGAAGAAGTTGTGGTAGAAAGAATTCAAGAAGAACACGAAGAAGAACAAGAAAGTTTTCCTGATGCAGCAACACTTCCTGTGTACGAAGAAGAACTAGATGTTGCTGCCCAGCAAGTACAACCACAGCAACCACAACCACCACCAAATGCCGTAGCACAAAATGTTGTGCAGGCAGAACAAGTGCAAGAAGATGGACGAATTGAAGAAGAACGGCAAGAAGAACAGGAAAGCTCTCCCGATGCAGCACCACTTCCGGTTTATGAAGAAGAACTAGATGTTGCTGCCGACCAAGGACCACAGCAACAACCCGATGCCGAACAAGAGAACATCGTTCAGGCCGAACCAGTTATCGAAGATGCCCACGAAAACAATGAAGTTGAACAACTAGAAGAACAAGCTTGGGAAGAATACGAAGAAATGGAAGAGCAAGACCAAGAGATTCCACAGGAAATCCAAGGTATTGCAGATCAGACTGACATGCATTTATATGATAACAACAACAATGAGTCTTTACCGAGATACTATGTGGACTTCTCCCCTGGCGGGAGTTTCGAACACGAATCTGTTACGAGCGATGATGGCGACGGCCCTGAAGTATATCGGCAAGGGGAACCAATGGAGGAAGATATGGAGGAGTTCATCCTCGTCAAGTATGAAGACCAATCAAGTTCTTCGGGCGAGGATGTCTCAGATCACCGAGAAATGTATGTTATTCACGAGGAAGATACAGAGGATCGTACAGACGAGAAGAAAGAAGCAACAGAAGCAGGATCTGAGGAAAAAGTCGCCTATGATCAAGGTTTCGTCAACCCTGCTTTAGAGGACATCAGGGAAGAAGAAGAAGAAGAAAAACAGAAGCTGCAGCAAGAAGGCGAATGTGAAGATGATTTCGAGGAGAAACGTCAACTTGAAGAATACGAAAGACTTGAATCTTTTGTGATTCTTGAAGAGAAACTTAGTCAAGTGGAGTCGGAAGAGAGCGTAGAAGAACTGACAAGTGGAACCGATGGAAAACGAGCTTCTAGTGAAGAAACTTTGAACGACGACGACGACGACGAAGACAAACTCAGCGAAACGAGGACATCGTCGACACTCAAGGATGAAACTACTGGCTCCAAGGACGATGAAAGTGGCGATGAAACCAGCAGTCCAGATACCCAAGAGCCGTCTGCTATGGACACCACCTTGACTAAGGAAGTCCAGGAAGAAACAATCGATCTGGAAGATGGTGGTGTCCTCACTAAACGTATCGTGCGCGAAGAACACTATTCTATCGATGAAGACGATGGTGACGATGACGACAAGGACAAAACACTCACTAGAAAGAAAGTGTCTAAGAAAGTGATCACTAGCACTTCGACAAGTGAAACTCATGTAAGACGTATCGAGGGTGAACCTGAGTCAGACAACGAGAGGGAACCCCAAGAAGAACATGCAGAAGACGTGGCAACGACTGATACAACAGAGCAGCCAGGAAAACCATCGGGTGAAGATGAGGAAAGTAGTAAGGAAATGGAAGAAAGTCCAGAATCCATGACCAAAACGATAGAGACCGAGGAGACAATAGATTTGGATGACGGTGGCGTGGTCAAGAAGTTCGTTACTCGTGAGGAAACTTACACCGTGGAAGAGGGAAACGACGATAATGATGATCAAGACTCATCTATTACGAGAAAGACAGTCACGAAGAAAGTCGTCACAACCACCACCACGAGTACCTCGAGAGTAACTCGGCTGGACGATGAACCTTCGTCGAGTTTCTCTGATGACGATGGCGGCAGAGTAGTGGAGTCTTCTTCGGAAGAAACACAGACAACAGTAATCAAGAGCAGACAGCCCGAGGAATCGCTGGCCACAGCAAAACGACAGCTTAGTCTGGAAAGTTCTGGGGTTTCTGAAGCCTCTTGTTGTAAAAGAAGAGGATGCATCGAACGTTTTGACTCGCATGACAGTGAAGGGAACACCTCTGAGGTCAGCTCGACGACGGATTCGACAGGAGATTCAACAAGCATGTCCAGTGAAGACCATGGGTCTGATGAGGATTACTCGGGTAAAACCATGCAGTGTTTGGCTATGATTTCTTCTTCTATGAAGTTCATTGCACTTACGTTTCTATATATGTTCTTTTTCTTATCTTCACTTCCATGAGTGTACGGGTCTTTTCTTTTCTTTTCTCTTCTTTTTCATTTCATAACGGGACCTTTTTGGATAATTCATTAACCCAGTTAACATTTTATACGTCAAGATAAGAGAAGTCTAAAAATCAAACTAACAATTAAGGTTTCGTTTTCAGGCAGTGCCAAAAAAAAGAAGAAAAAAAACGACACATTTCATGAATGTAGGCTGAATGCTAAAAAGGTCCCATGTTGCTGCTTGTTCTACGACTCCTAAAAGGCTCACTTTCAAGTTTATTTTGTCTAATTTTATCTTGCATGAGAAGACTCTTAGCCTGAGCATCTTGATTAGGTTCAGTTCTTTACGCCCTTGTCTTCATCCTTTGAAGCAAAGCCATCTGAATGTCGGTACGCACATACCCAAAATCCACCCTTGCAGTTACTGACAAATGTTCTGTTCTTGTAGGTTTAGATGAATTCCAAATCGACTGCATCAGACAACACAACATCTACCGCCACCGACATCGCGCCTGCAGGCTGGTGTGGTCAGAGGATCTTGCTTCAGCTGCATTAGAATGGGCCAATCACTTGGCTGCAACCAAAACACTCGAGCACAGTCCCCAGAGAGAATGCGGCGAGAACCTCGCCTGTGCCAAAGGCTACGACCTTCGGGGTGATAAAGTCGCTGACATGTGGTATGACGAAATCAACGACTACAATTTTGAAACCCCAGCCTTCAATGCCAAATGCGGCCACTTTACCCAGATTATATGGCGAGGGACCAAAGAGTTTGGTGTGGCAAAGACCATTGCGGATGATGGCTGTCAGTATGTTGTGGCCCGGTATAATCCACCGGGGAATGTCTTGGGCGAGTTTAAAGATAGTATCAGAAGAGCCCGAGGACAAAGGTCCAGCGTAAGGAAGAGAAGAAGATCAAGTGCTAGGAGACAGTTAAGTCAGTCCTCAGATATGTCTGATGTTCTACAACGAGGTACGTAGCGATTGAATTCTTGAGCTAAAAGACCTCCCTAGAAGAGTTGGGCTTGTTATCATATTTCACGTTCTGATCTTGAGAGTACGATTCTTTGTTTGAGTTGTATTCATGTCTTCTCGTAGAATTTTTCCGAAATAGTGAACAAGGTGCATTGTGGTCTAGCTTCAGTACACAAATCTTCTGTTCATCATGCCTTATATGGTGTTGTGAGATAGTGAACAT
>JAABNW020083780.1:3854-17505 GCA_015164035.2 Radianthus crispa
CTGATGTAACTGGTGATGCCATGATGAATGAATGGACAGACAGATGACTGATGTAACTGGTGATGCCATGATGAATGAATGGACAGACAGATGACTGATGTAACTAGTGATGCCATGATGAATGAATGAATAGACAGATGGATCAGGGTATGGACAGATAGATTTATTATCAGGCAGAAGGATAGACTAACAGACCAATGAATAAGTATGGATGATGGATATATCATGTTAACTAGAATAATGGATAGACAGGCAAAAGGGTTGGAATGAGAGGATGGAAAGATGGATGGGAGAAATGAATAAAAGTGAATAGATTTGATGTCAGCAAAATCCTTGGCAATAATTCTCAGAAAAATTACCTTTGAGGCAATCTCAACTGCCTTGTCACGGCATTCTGCTTCAACATTATATTTTCTCTGTAAGCTTTCATACTCATTAAGTGCAAGGCTGGAGACTAATTCAATCATAAGACAAATGATGAGAAATAAGTATCAATTATAAATACAATCACAAAGCATACAAAATCATACCTTGCTTTGTACATATAGATCAATCAATAACATTACATTTTATTTTAATTTATCACATTTTTAATTGCATCTAAATAATAAAATAATCTAACAAGTTTCCTTTTGAGCTCAGAGCAATCTTAGGAATGAAAATTATGAATAACTCAAGCTTAAACTGCTTTTTTGGTCTATTTTTCCAATTATCAGTTTTATTCATCCATTGGTTTTCTCATTTATTCAACATTTTTTCCCCATTCATTGTTCTATTTATAATTTAGCATAAGGCACAATTAATGATGCTACTCGGGCCATAAATAAACAAAATGCCCAAAAGTCATGTTATTGTCCTATTATCTTCTATAGCATTTATAAGCATTATATTACTTCATAGTAGAGAAATTTAATGTTGAGCTTGAATCTGGGTGTTCTCCTCATTTTTTAAATCAATTTCAGTATTTCAGCCTAACATTTCAGATAATCTTTATGTATGAGTAGTAATTGGAATCCAAAAATAGTGCTATAAATAGGATGGTTTTCCTCTTCAGAAGAGCTCATTCAATTTACTTAGTAATGTGTACAGGAAGAGAGAGTGACATTTCTGATGCACCAACTTTGATATATATGCAATGGTCCTGATTCTTCCTACCAACCACCTGCTCAAGGAAACAGTTTTCCCAATAATTAATTAATTTTGAAAACAACTTTCGCACATGAAAAAGGTCATGTTTGGGAAAATTATTCTGGAAACTGCATTTATTGTGATAACACTGTTATATTATTTTTTTTGTTTTCTTTTTTTAGAGAATGCTCAACAATCCTCTTTTGTAAATTGATATGTTCACAATTTTTTATATGCAATTTATTTTTCTTGATTTCTGTTATCTGACATGGAAGACAAGAAGGTCAGCTCTTCCTGTGCAGAAATGACAGAGATGTCATCCATTGTAAAATTTATAAATTGCAAATTTTTTTTAGTATGATGTTAAAGTAAACAGATGAAAGGTTTGTAATAAGTTTGTCCACAAGGAAATGTTTCCTATTTTTTCCCTTCTGGAATCTTTGAATCATCAATTTAGAAAACCAAAGATCTTTTTTTCAAAGTAGATAAAAAGAATATTTTTACGTTGTCTGTCAAGTGTGTGAAATGATCGTGTATTACCGTGATATTCCGTGATCTAGTATACAGTTTAGTAATAATGTTTGTCAATATTCTAGAGTGGCTATAAATTTATTACTGGATTTACAGACAAACACCGGATATTCGAATTGAAATTGAAATTCCCGCAAAGATTATATAATTTTATAGGATTTTGAAGTCTAAATCTACGAGTATATAAGTTAACTAGGGATTTATTTATCACATTGAAAGTTGGACTCCTAAATCTGAGCTGACACAAAATCTTTCGGTATGATGATGAATTTATTGATATAAAAGAACCTAAAGAGGCCAAACCCTGATAATCTCGAAAAAAATAAAACCAGCAGCGAGGGAGCTTACTTACTATTTTTGAGGCGATCGAGATCAGCCTTCGCCTTCAGATATTTTTCGTGCTCGGCCTGGAACTAAAATAGCAGACAGCTGATTCAGAACACTTTCAAAACTTACATTAAACTGAACTCCGCGGTTATTTTATGGTTTTGATAAAGTAATCCCACCTTGGTATAATATTCTTCGCATTTGAGCTTTAGTTCGTCAAATTCTTGGGCAGCTTGATAAAGGCGAAGACGTATAAAACATAAAATCATTTAAGCTTAAGAACAGGAAACACAAAAGATGAATATCACAGCTTGTGTACTCTAGTATCGGAATGTGTATACTCTATTTTAGAGGGGATTTAAAAAAACCCTAACAGAAAATTCCACCAACCTGTCTTGGCAAGGATTTTTAAAGTCTGGTAGTTGTGTTCCGTGGATTGTGGCTGTCCATTTGGTGGTCCAAGAGGCTGCTGTTCTTTTCTCTGTGTTTCTCGATTCTCCGCCATTGCTGTACAACTCGATTGTGCCAAAAATCATCACGTGACTCTAGGCGGAAGTTTATCTGGTCTATTTCAACGCTCTAACAGTTCGCTTTCTAATTTACAGTACTATAAATTATGTATATCTTCGTCTGGAATACCTAGAATCCATCAAAGAGATTAGCTGTCTTCTTTAAGTCTAAAAGTCGAAACCCTAGTAGGCTCACCTGACATGTTACTTGACAATCTCCACTCTTTTATCGTTGGGATCTTGAAATGTTTAGAAACGTAACGAAGTGCACTTTCTGGTGCTTATTTGGAGCTACTTAAAAGGTGATGGATATTCTTGAAGACCTTATCATGTCACGACATTTGTATCTTTGGGAAGGAAGGCGAGAGGGGGAGGTAAGGAGCCCGCGAAGAATGGGGCGTGGCATCACCCGGGGAATACCCTCTTCTGACTGAAACTCGTATTAGAAGCTGGTTTTAATACCGTCGTTTTCGTCTAAACGTGAACACCCGACACTAAAACATGTTCTCATTGGTTGCCGAAACATTAGAAGTCAGTCAACTGGAACGCGCATATTTCAACTCGGGGCTTTTCGTTATTCACGCCGAACTACTGGTATTAAAGGTTGAATAGTTAAATGTTTAAATGTTAATTGTTAAATTTTTCAAAGAGATTGTTATCTTTTGAAGCAAGGTTATAACGGTTCCTTGCTTTTGATACGTTTAACAATTCTTGAAACTGTCGAGGGATCAATCCATAACCTACGTTCAATACTTACTAGTATCTCTAATTGATTTATTCCCTGCAACCTCAGGGAAAGAGTTTCCCCTTTCTTGTTGCAGCGTCCAAATTGGTTGACAAAGAACATTGTTTATAGTGCGAAACCTCAGTGCCGATGATCGGAGCGTGCCACTGAAACATTCGCGTTACGGTTGACTGACTTCTAATGTTTCGGCAACCAATAAGAACATGTTTTAACTAGTGTCGGGTGTTGACGCTTAGGCGTCACTTTTATTTCATAATGGTTTTTATTTCAGACCACCTTTTCCTCCTAAATTATTGTTTCCTTGTTCTTATTGCTCATGAGAAAGCATAAATTTGGATACAACTGAAACGAATCTTATTTCCATTACAATGACAAGTAGTCTGAAATGGGAAAACATTACCTCAAACGGAAAGTTCATATACTATAAAAGGGGAGGACAAAAATCTTTGTGTGATAGCAATAACACTGGCACACTGTCGTAGTGTTAGGGGCGGGGTCATTTAAGTTTGTGTTGTCTGTCACTGAGCATCTCTTATTTCCACCAGCCCCCTCCCTGTAAATGATGGCCTTAATCAAGAGATTTTATATTACGTGTTATGTGGCGCACAAAATAGTTATGCCTTGGGGTCGATGATCAATCTTCTAGTTTTGCTTGTATCTAAAACAACAAGAAAAAATCGCCCCCAAAAAAGAGATCGCTCAATATGCACAATATGCACTGCGAGTTGAGAGCTGTAAGTTCTGAGAGACTGCAGTTTTGACTTGGTTGATTTCCATTTCATTACACGTTACTTTTTTGCAATACAATGTAAAAAATGCTTATATTGACATTGGATTTATATATAGCGCACTTTTCCATGTACATATTCAAAGGCGCTTTACGATGATATGAATCAGGAGGTGGTTAGTATGAAGTGTAGGCACTGAGGGTGGTCACTGCCAGGGTTTTATTACGTCCTCAGTGGTTCTTTTACGTCCTTCCAATACAGGGTTATATAGTCTATCCTGGAAGACGCGAAGGTCTAACCATTGCAGATGTACAAATGCAGGACCTTCTCCTCATATTTTAAGACCTTGAGTGTTGGTCCGACCGGGAATCGAACCCCGGTCTCCCGCTGCATAATAGTCCGGCGCCCTACAAACTGAGCCAACCAGTTGTTGGCTTACAAAAAATAAATCCTTTCACCTTTATTAAGACTTTCACTAGAATTTGTTAATTAAATTTTATTAAAATACGAATTTTCTTCTCAATTTCCTTAATAATGTCATTTACAGTTTGGCGCGCGTTTTTTAAGTAATCTATATTCTTTGACGTAGATTTAGAAAGGCGCAAAATATTTACCAAGATCAATTATCGCCAACAAGTTGCTTGTTTTTACGATGTTTCAGATATTTGCTTTCATTTGGTGTTTGCATATCCTTTGAGTTGCTGAAATGAGAATGTTTCCCCCAGTTTTCGCTCATTCAATCGGCCAAAAGCTGATGAATTCTAATGTATATCAAGAAATGAAAAGATAAGAAAGTTAGCGGAGAAGAATGTTAGAATGGACAAATGGGTACATTTACTTGGAGTTTTAGCTTGTTTTGTCAAACTGGCCATAATACAAATATATAACACACATCTATCAGTCTCTCCTGGCAACCCTCTTTCTTGCAGAATATTTTGGTGAAACGTGTGTATCAGAGAAACAAAATGGTGAAAAAAAGTTCTAACTTTGCTCTTATTGTTATATTCAGCTGATTTAGTAATCAAGCAGTGCCCTGAGAAACGGTTTTAAGTGAAAAACGAGCTCTAAACAAACAATATCATTACCAAGGCAGCTGCCATGCTTCAGGCCTTTTTTGTTTTATCACCCGACAAGCCTAAAATGGATAGTGTTGGGTGATGAATACCTCCTAACTTCAATATGAACGTCATGCTTTTGTTGATTAATAACTTTCTAAATCGGCTGTTTGTTCGTAAAGTGGGCGCCAAAGAACTATGTTTTGTGCAGCTTTCAGCTTCCATGGCATTATTTTCACTAAAAAGAATAGGCTTGATATGAATTCATACATAAATATAACGAGTACAAAATATGTCATGAACAAGTACTCGTTACATGCGAAACCCCAATGTTGTTTAACCACGATCGCGATACGCTTTGATCCGCAGTGTTATGATGGATGTATTTACAGGATATTATTAAAGTGGGACTAGATTCCACTCGATAAGGAAAAGAAATTGAAGAGTACCCCAATGTAAACAACTACTGGATATAGATATGACGTCATCTCCAGCACACACGTCGTCCTGTTATTGTACTCCCACGAGTCTTACGAGTAACTGAAGCTTCGCGCAATTGTTGAAAAACTAAAAATGTGAATAAAACAAAAGAGGAAATCATTTGTTTCATTCCAAAAATTGTTGAATTTAATGAAAAATGTCAATAGATATAGCCACACCAACGTTGTACTGATATGGCGGTTAAAGAATGATGCAAAGATGAATAAGAAATGGTCAAATCAGCAACGCATGTCATTGGAAAAATAAAAGAATTTTAAAAATATCAAAGCAAAACAAAGCAAAGAAAATCTTACATAATGACTATCAAAAGCTATCTTTATTGTACGATCAGGGAGATCTTCTCGATAGGGATAACCTCTAATATCTCCTTTTGCACTGCGATGCGAATAATTGTTGATATGGGAGATGAAACTCATCAACTTGGTCTTTCATTCTTCATTTCCTTTGTCTGCCAACAAGCTGAATGAAGAAAAATTCAATTGTGAACTTTTTCTTCTCCGTGGTCATGCAGAGCCAATATACAAAAACACTTCTGATCCACAGGGAATAGTCCGATTTCCTCCTAATATACAGTTTAAGGGATATCTCATAAGGAAGAATATGCCCAATATCTTTCGTGTGCCAAGAATGGGATTAGCTTTCCGCTCATGTAATTAGTTCGGTCACGTTGAATGTGAAATCGTTTCAAGAAGTTGAACCACACAATAAACTAGAGTCCTGCTATCTTACGAGGTAATCAAGAGTAACATAATCATTTGATAATCCCATCGAATTTTTGTACAAAATACTGTCTTTCCGATATCAATAATCCCAGGGGAAATGACCCGAATATTCAAATCCAAGAAAGGTAAAAGCAAAAAGAAACATACATGTTCATTGAATAGTTCTGAAGCTGAACTTCCAGGGGAAATTTGATAAAGCAACAGTTAATGAATGGTTGCACGAACTGAAATTTTTCCTTCAAATAATATGGATATCATGAATTAACCTTTATCAAAAGACTACAAGTACGAAATCATCCAGATCTAAAAATAGTCTGTGCTTAATGAGTTTAATCAAATCCACGTGCTTATGCAAATTATAAATTAATTTTATAAACAAGTGATTTTGAGAGAAAATCTTGTGTTTGAACTTGGATTTAGGAGCAAAAAGAGTAGCGAAGTATTAAATGATATGTAGCTATACTAAAAAGGTGTAAATTTACATAGTTATAGCGTTAATCTGGCTGTAATGGCCAGATAAGAATGGACTGTAGGGGGTAGGGTGACTAAAGCCCTTTCAATCAAGATTTGCCGCCAAAATATTGGCTTTCAAGAAATGGGTCTCACTACGTTTTTTTAAAGATTAACAACGTGTTTTTGCAACCCAGCGTGTAAACTGCATGGCAAAAACGTAAAAAATCATGGTTTGATGGCTTACAATTTCATGGTTTAATGCTTTGGTTGGCAAGAAAAATGAAATACGAATCGCTTGTGTCGCAAGCACTTAAAATCCACGTGGGCAAGGCGCTGGGTCTAAGGCCATATGGCCTTCTCAGTTGTATTCACACTATCTTTGAGCCATCTGTTAAGTAATAGTGAAGCTCAGGTTTCTTACATTAAAAGAGATCTCTTATGAACGATAAAAATTAAATTTGGAGTAAGTCGTAGAAGCGTACGCACCAAATACGAACTACCTTGCGCGCATGCTTCTTTCACGATTGCTAGCACTTGCGACAATAATAGAAGCAAGGAGTGATATTTTTACAAACGTTTAGCGCTTTCGGATCAATCCATCAACATCCGAGCTCCACAGCTATCAATTGCAGTTGTCAACACTCTAACGCCCGTTCAAAAACAGTCGAGGTTTTTCACCTTTCACATTTATACTAAAATTCCTCATTTGCTATTCTGTGCTCACGCCGCTCACGCCGGGCACTGAAATATGTTCAAGACAAGTGATCGTGCTAAAGCAATCACGGTAGTAGGTTTAGAGGTTAAAATCATTGAAACAAATCAACTCTCTAAAGAACAGAGTATGAAATTTGCATGGGATGACAGAGTTAAAACGACTGTCATTCAATGAAGTCGAAATTTTCAATCTTGTATCACTTGCACACTGTAATCTTATCCCCGAGGGATTGAACGGTATTGTTTAAAGTAAATTACCATAACAGACACTATTGAAAACACCGTTATGTGATTGGCGTATGAACAATCAATATAAGAAGGTGAGGCGTCTATAGGTCTACGAACTGACACCATCAGCGTTTCACATGCGGTAGAATCATAGCTGTCAAACTCAATTAGCTTTGGTTAATAACTACTTTACTCAGGGGAGGGTACGCATAGAAAACAAAAACAGCTAAAATAAACCCAAATCATCCTGTAGGGCGATCAGTCTCTGACCCATTAGAACAACGATCATTAAAAATCCATCTATGAAAACACCATCAAAAATTTTAGCGTTTTATCAAAAATTTGATCAAATTGTTGAGTGATAGTTTGTCGTGAGTACCCGGGGTGAGGATATTTTTGTGGTGTGATCTAAGGGAGGCTGTGATTGGTTGTTTCTTTGACATGTCAGTGAATAAATAGGTCACGCCTCCGCGGGTCTGCAGTCGAAAAAAAATCCCTGCTGATTCACATGCGAGTGACTGGCTGCCTTGCATTGGACAAAGCAACCGCAAAAACTGCCCTTTGGCAGCACTAGACCGTACGATTTTACGCATTTGAGCACGTCTGGCAGCGAAAACAGAAACCTCACCTCACTGTGTCACATCGGAGGAATCGAAGCAGCGTACGAGATGTCTTTGAGTGAAGTGATGCTGAAAACACTAATTCCGAGTAACTTTTTAGACTCCGACGACGAGGAGATAAAGTCGTTAACTTGCCCTCCAGAAAATGACGATTTCCCCAAAAACCAATTCACTAACTACAACATGTTCAATGACTACTTTGGACTTAGTGATTTGGTGCAAAAAGTTGGGCTCGCTAACACTGACTTCGACTATTTGGCCAACCATTCTTACGGAGTCGGCAAAGTGCAGTCACGACGTGACCGATTTGACAGCATTGATTCGGAGAATTCATCTTCAGGGAGCTGTGATTCTTTCACTGATCATGGGATGACGTTTGGAGAGGGCTCATTTCAGCCGTTTAGTACGTCTTCTATTTTGCACAATGCTGGGAAAAGGAGAGAAAACGTGTTGCCTCCAAGCCGTCGTTTGAAGCCGGCCACAAGGAGCACTGCTCCTGGTGCAAACCGCCAAGTGTGTGTTTTCTGCAGAAACAACGGTGAAAGCGAAGACGTCTATGCATCTCATGTATTGAAAAGTGTCGATGGAAAGACAACGTGCCCGATACTAAGAGCTTATACCTGCCCTATTTGCAAAGCGAGTGGAGATGACTCACACACGATCAAATATTGTCCTCAAAATCAGCAGACACAGGGAAATGGCCAGCAGCAGCTTCCTCCACCACCACCGAAAGGGCCAGCCAACACCAAGACGACGCGTGGGATTTTGCCGCCAAAAAGACGCTAAATAAACCCCAAGAACATAAATATGAATTAGGAATACCTTATCAAAGGGTAATGTAAAGAGTTTGTAGCAAATTTATAGTTTCTATTCCAGTTTTTGGCTTTACGAAGAAATGGTTGTTGTGTTATTTGTTTACCGCCACGAGATAGCTTGTCGAGTAAGTTTGTCCTCAACTCGATCGCGGTATTAATTTATTAGTAGGTATATTTTTTACTAAGTATGACGACCACATATGGATTGTAGAAGATATATAACTATAAGTTTTATTCACGTTTAGGTTTTGATCGCTGCGTTTTAAAGTCGTTAAGATTTTTTGACTACTGTCCCTTTCACTTTTTACCTCATGCTAACGAAAGTGCAAGCTTTTCGATTTCAGCTCTTAATATTATTATTATTATTACTATAATTCATGAATGGGATATACCTCGTTTTTCATACGTATTACAACATAGAAATCAATTTCCAAGAAATATCCTCAAAAATACTGTATTCAGACGATCTTTCGCGTGACAAGAGCGTTTAGGTTTTTCAAAAATATGAATTGAATCTTGTGCTCCTTATATAGAGTATTAATTTATCAAATATGTACCATTGTAAAATTTTGGAATTATAGCTCAAATATTCAGACGATATTGAATTTTCACCCCTTAAAGTGTAAAGTATTTTAAATATCAAAAGGTTGATTGCGAATTTTCGCCCAAAAATTACAAAAAATGATTTTAAGAATGTTTTCATCCCTGCTCTTAGCTCAGGGTAATTCTTTTCCAAACGTTTGTAAAAAGAAATGAAGCAATAGATTGAAAATATACTACTTTGAAAGTAGTTGACTGGACAGATCTAGTAGAATAAAGATTTTTTTCAATGAAATTTATAATCTTCAAACAGCAGTTGCTGTTAAGTTCCAAATTATAAAGTTAAGGTTTAATATTTCTAAGAGTTTTTAATATTATTAACTGATTATATTTCCTTCTATATTCCAAGTAAGGAGTTTCAAAAGCATGTAAAACCTTTATTTATATATAATTGCGAATAAGAAGCAAACAATTTGTACGGTTTTATCGTAAAATGGAAGGAATTAAAGCATGGTTTGACATTTCTACTCAGTTGTTGTATTTGACTTGCGACGTCCAACTTTTTGCACTAAAGAATTTTTCTTGGCTGTCAAACTTGACGAATTCCTCAGTCGTGAAGAAACTATTAGAGCGAGAATTTTCTATGAGCAGTCGACTAAAAACCCATAAATAGGTGATTTTAATAGTGGTTTGTGATAATGTAACTCATCAAAGTTATTAACAATGGATTTTTCAAGAAAATTTTCGAGCATAATTTGGAAGTGACTTGGCGGAGCGTGGATCAAGAAATACAAGCGCTTAGTAATGTAAACAAATAGTGCGTATTTTTTGAGGTAGAGAATTAACTCTGATATTCACCAAGGAAACTAGTTATGTTTTGCCTCAAGATAGCTCCATCTCTAGAAAAGTCACAGCATGAATAACAGCCGAGAAAATTAGCGAAAGCGAACGGAAAACAGCAGCAAGAACAAAGCTAAATCACAGTTGCTTTTGCTCGACGACTTGACGTCAAGCAAGCCAGCTGCTTTAGCGAACGAATAAGTTTGATTGTCGCATCAACAAGAAAATAAAGGCCTAATAACTGATTTAATTTACAAACCTCAACTTTAAGATATATAAGTGCGCGATTTATCGGCGCTTTTTTAAGTCGACATCAGTGAGAAAACTTCAACAAAGCACAGAAACGTGCGACGAACAAAAGAACACGAAAACAAAGCATGCTTTGCAAATGGCTCTGATAATAATTAAAGTAACTCAAGCGAATGAAGGCTTGTCAAAGTTGGAACACAACAGATCCATTCTTTATCTTACAAGCAAACAGGATATCAAAACTCGGCCAATAACAGGGCTTCTTGATCCGAGGTGCGGCGAAAAAAAAGACATGGTCATTGTGATGTAAATAGTGTGATAATTGCACTCCTGTTATAACTTGTGTGTTTTTGTACAATGTGTACCTCCATCTACCTACATTTCTGTACGATCTTAAAAAGATTTTGGCTTTTTTACTGGAACACAGCCAAGCCCATTTTAAAAACAACATTTTGACGGAAAACCATACGATTGTAATGGTATTTTCTTAAAGGTGGCGAACCTTAGTTCCCGGAAAGCATTTTATTTGGGTCACGGAAATCAGATCGTAGCTCAGCTTGTTGGAATATTCGGGGAAGTGTGAAGATATAAACGACTTGATAAAGACATGCTGGGAATTGCAGTTTATTTTTTTTCATATCGACTTCTGTATATCATTTCAAGGTCTGTAAAGCGAAGAGATTTCTTTGTTCTGATAGCAACAAAGAACCATCTTTCCCGCCACTTTGTGACAAACTTCACACAATAGGTGGTAAACACAAAACGTGCTTCGCACGTGTAATTTGATATTTATCCATTTCGCACGCGAAAACTAGAAAACTTCATCAAAATAATAGCAAATTTAATCTTTTGAAACGTCAACTTGAGGTTTCGATACGTTAAATTAATTTTTCTTTCGGTTTTGTCAAATTTTTGGCTCCTGTGCTGAACCCACGAGGTGTTGGAAAGCACATTTTTCATGCTTCGCTTGTCATTCTATTTATAGCGTCAATGATTTCATCATGGCGAAACAATGGGTTTTGCTTCGGTTAGAGGTTCTCCACTGGAGCGTCCATAAACAGGAGATATATATCCTTCGAGAAAAGTCGGAAGGCTATTCAAGTACGTAATAGCAGTAATTCTAAAGTTGTGCACCGAGAATAAGGCATATTTTTTGGAGATGATGTCACCGTCACCTCCACGAACGAGCAGAAGGCAAAGTGTAACTAAAAAAAATAAAGAAAAACCATTCGCAAAACCCTCGCAGATATAAATCGACCAAGAGGCTTAGACTTCGCTGAATTACGAAAACAAGAGAAAAAAAAACAGACTTAGAAACTTTAATTGAAAATCACTTAGTGAATGCAGAAAAATTCGACCCCCCTAAGTGAAGTCAACAATAGCAGTTTTTGCCCAAACGATGACCATCATACTGAAGTCTAAAGTCAAAAGTCTAAAGAATTCTTCTAACAATGAGCTACCAATCTATTATAATCTTGTTATCTCGTAGCTCGATACATTGCCATTTATTCCGGAAGCTTATGGCTCCTCATTACAATGGGCTGTGGTAGCCAAAACTCGTCTGGAATGTCGTCGTTACGAAAAAAATAGTTCAATTCGAATTAAAGGATCCCTTTTGATTCTCAGTAGATTGCATATGGCTGATATATATGCGACTATTGTTACGGTGAAATCGATGTATTGAATAACATGTCAAGGAATAATCCAGAAATATTGCCTTTTTCTGATCACCCTGGGGCCATGTCAGGAATGTCAAATAAGAGCAATATTTGCTATGCTACGAATTTTTTAAATTACCATTCTCTCGTCGTTTGAATCACCATGGGAGCTAAAACATAAAAATATAAGCAGAAAAAAACTTCTGATATAATAATTTTGTTTAATAATATTTGATATTATTTTCTCATTTACATAGCCTCTGAACGCGCAAAAATCATTTTTGACTTTCATATGCTGGAAACAAACCGTTTGCAGCACTGTTTTTGAGAGAAAGACAACTCGGATTAGTAAACAAATTAAGATCAACGTTGAAAGGTCACGTCAGTTGTGACTGACGTTTAGATTTGTTGTAAACAAGAGCTAAACCTGGTAACTATGGTTGTTTTAAATCTTCACAGAAATTGCGAAATAACAAATTCTGATACTCCTCGATACCTCTTTCTTCCAGGGTGCATTTTATTAGCCTCCTGCTTTCTTGAAATCGGCATCATCCTTAGTGCAACCCCCTCTATCTGTGATAAAGGGAAAAATATTCTTCGATAAAGCACTCGGAAGTAAAAAGCTAATTTCTAGATCCAATTACAACTAATAACCAAAGCTGAATGACGTTCTTGACGATGTTGATAGCCAGAAGAAAGAAATTCGACATCCAAGGGGTAAAAATGTATTAACCCTGAAATGAACACTTGAGGCTGGCGTTGTTGATATTTCGTTATTTCTCTCGAATCATTTTGGATTCTTCGGTTGTTATTTACATACGATTTCTAAGTGAATAAACAACTCCCTTGAACTATTTACCACCAGACTGGCTTCTGTCCAAGCGAGGGAAAACTTGCGGGCAGACGTGCATATGGAATCGGTTGTCACGCTGTAGGTTTCTAAATTTAAAGCAATTAAGCTTTGTTCTCACGATCTCTGGATACTTGACTTTAATCCGGAGGCTTGACGGTAGACGAAATATCCTCCTTTATCCAACTGCTTGCCACCCCGATAAGAAAATACGACAGTAAAATCCAAACAAATCTACAGCCTTCAATCATATGTAAGCACCGCATAGTTTTCCAACGACATGAATTGACGTTCTTTTTTTTATTTTTCCTTTTTACTCGTGCCCAGGCCTTGGCCGTAGGCACGAGTCATAAAATACCTTTGGTTTTTTTTTTTTTTCTTTTTTTCCTGGTCGACAAATTGGACAAATTGCGCAAGAGTCATTGATACCATGACAAC
>JAABNW020083891.1:0-17439 GCA_015164035.2 Radianthus crispa
AATTCGCATACTTCTGTGCACGGGCTTTTGTACGTTAAACTGACACATTTGATGTGAAGCTGTCTGGTTTGACCAAATAAAAGAAATGAGAAGTCCCACTTTCCTTTGCAGTCGTCTGACTTCGTGCTTTCGGTCCGGACAACGTTTCGTGGATTAGATATATAATGACTAATCTCAGCCTTCAGTCGATCAATAAAAAGTTGCCTATCAATCAACTAGAAGTAAATAGTATTTTTAAAAAGAACTGTATTTACGGATACTGCAGTCATCACCAGTCCACCTCGGTGAACAACGGCACATCACACCATGGTTACTCCTGCAAGTGTCCATGGGAGTTCCTCCATTGTGACAAACGGAAATGGACTGTTGAAAAATAACAATAAGATGATAACAAACATAGCCTATAGAGTGAAGACATAAAGTGGTATGGAAATCGCTCAAACTTGGATTGAACTGAATCTTTCCAAAAATACTCTTTAGGGACCGTTCATTAATTATGCCTTAGGGGGATCTAGAGGAAGAGTGGGGGGGGGGGGGGGGGCTTTGAAAAAATGTCACACAATGAAGAAGAGTTTCAATGGTATTTGATTACTGAAAGGGGATTTGAAACAAATAGGTATTTCATTATAATGCACTTACACGAATACTGCAAACTATCTGTGAAACACTAAATACTAAATTGGGTGTCCGTTCTTGATTTCTTTTGTTTTTTGGTTTTTTTTTGGGGGGGGGGGCTATTTATCTGAAAGTAAGGGTGGGTCTAAAACATTTTTGAGATTGGATCGATGGGGTGGGTTACAATTTTTTCAATGTTTTTTCTTATTTTTCCTCCAGTAAACCCCAAAGCATATTTAATGAACTGTCCCTTAAATAATCACTGTATGCAGTTTGTTCTCGATATTCAGGACGAAAGTTTGACGAAAGTATGATATTTTTACTCGTGCCCAGGCCTTGGCCGTAGGTGCGAGTCATAAAATGTCTTTGGTTTTCTTTGTGTCGTAGTCGCTAGAAAATGTGCAGGTTGCGAAATCCATCACAATAGTAACCATGAGTCTCCAGGGCATTAATATGAATATGTGGACCGCGTAGCACTTATGTATAGAATGGAAGTAATGGTTAAGTGTAGTGCTTGGGGAAGAGGTTTGAATTCCGGGCGAACACCCTTGGAATATATATATTTGGAAAATTAATTTCCGACCTCGTTGCCCTCATTACCCAAACGACCTTTGCGGCCTTCTGCTGTTAGGTAACCATCTATGGCTACCAATAAGGGTCAAAGGTGGTTATCGATCAATGTCAACATGTTTTGAAGGGGCGGAGCTAGCTTATTAGGTGAAAGAATTAGTGTCTACGCATGCTCTATTTCCCTGGCAGCTAGGCGCAACAGGAATTTAATTTCCCTCGAAGAAATACTAGAAGCGACGAGGATTGTTCAAGAATCCTTATTGTAATGTCCCTAAAGCTTATTTTGACGAACTATTCAAAGTGAATCCTGCTTTAAAACCAGTATTCTCTGTAATCGAAGATCAGTGTAGCAGAGGACAAGGAAGTTTGAAATGAGGAAGACAGCACTTCAAAACTAGCTTAGGTTAAATAATAAATTTTGAACCTTCTGTGAGAGACATGTTTGATTTCGAAACGACCGCGAAAGGGAAAAGACAATTTCTATAACAGACGACTGACCAGCCATGTTCGGAATCGGTGCATGTCTTCACTCTACTGATGATAATTACATCAAGCTAGACCAAAATTGGATCTTTTACGTTACGCCTCATAAATTAATTGAAATAAATGCTCATTTTTTTTTCGTCGTTCTACGCCACGGACTGAGATAATACTAATTTACGACGTTTTTTATTGACGAGAACATTTTTAATACTCACCCCTGTGTCATAATAATTGGTTCCGGGCTTGCTCTTAAGATCGCCAGGCTTGGTTGCTTTGGTCTCGTTGTTCAGCTCGCATGAAACTCCTTCTTCTGCTATGTTGCATGACAAGCAGCCAGGGTTTAAGGTACATGCCATAGCACATTCGATAGAGGATTGAACAGGAGGAGTATCTATCACGTTTCCTTCCAGGGTTTTGTCTAAGTAAACGTTATTTCCACGGAAACGAAAAAAAGCAGAATTTTATCTGAAAAATTAGTTTCAAAAAAGTTGGAATTGCTTTCATAATCAAGTTGCTGAATTTGAATTTAATGAATTTTTAGATGATTTAATGCCTAACTACGCTAAATAATTAATGATACTTATTTATATAAAATTCGTGCTTGTAGGATTCAAAGAAACTCAAAGCCGAATTTTCCACTACTAAAACCTGAAGACACAGATAAAGGGAAATTTCCAGTGAAAAAGGTTAACTTCAGAACTCTAAAAATCATATGGGGATCGGTGTACAGCCCCGCCTTCACCCACGCACTAGAAAGGTTATTAAATACATCGCTGAGCACTAGTTGGACCAATATTGATACCAGATCTAGTAATCTTATTTATTCTATTAATTTAAAATACTTTGAGCACCAAAAAAAGAAAAAAGAAAAGAAAAGCATTAACAGTGATTATATATATTAAACAGCGAGGCACTAAAGTGATTATGAAATATAATTGTTTTTTGGCTTTCCGATCACCCTCAAGTTAGACGAGTTAAGTTAAATGTCTCTGAAGTTTAATGTTACTTAGTTCAATTAGATATCAATTCTTCCTTCATATATTCCGTCTCCTCTCCTGTCCTTATCTGCTTACGACATCTTTTTGCCATGATTTTTGAATAATCACTCGTTGTTATAGAGTCTTTAGCATCAATTAAATATGTCCTACTCAGGTTTATGCGCAGGAAAACAAAGCTGTAAAAGTTACGTTAGCCCCAAAAATCTTACCTTTTTCCACGTTCGTAAAAATGCCTTCCTTCGTACACTCGGTCCTTAAGACATCAGCACCAGCATACCAAACAGCATTCATTCCCATGAGAACTACCAAGCAACAGATTCGTGAAATGATTGCACCTGTTTTCTCAGGACTATCGATTACTGTTTTGATAAGAGCCATAAGATTTAGGCAGTGATATCTGTATGTAAAATGATAATTTCATAAATTCTTAAGTAATTGGGACCCGCTTTACTAGTCCAATAGTTTGATACATTAGAAAGTTCAAGACGAAAGTTTTATCATTAGGTAGGTAGGACTAAAGACTTGTCTTGGTTAATTTGGGTTTTCCTCTTTTATCAATATTAACTTGATCGTATTAGTCAGCTTAATCATCGCCAGCTATCCCGATGTCCATCTTTCCATAACATACCTTCTGAGCTTGTTCCACAAGACTTGAAAAAATCCCTGCTAAATCCAAGGTGGGCTTGAATATTATGCCAAGCACTTGGTACGACAACAGAAACACCTGCTTTCTGTAGAATCACTGTAGCAGTATGAAGGCAGTATACACAATTTGCATTTCTAAAGCTCTGTCATAGAATACCATGGGCTTTGGATGGCCCTTGCGATGTTTGATACTTGAGCAGTTGTGCGCAAACAACATTGCTTATCAAAACTACTGCATAATTTTGTGGAATTTGTAATTTCCTTTATTTTTTTCATTTGTTGCGAAGTGATGATGATGAACTCACGGCTGAACTATCTAATTCTTCTAAGCTATAACCTTTTAAGTTAAAAAATATGGAATATAGATTGTAGCTGCTAAAAGTAAAATTGAGTTTGCCTAATTTCCTATCCCCAATTTGTTTGAGTGCAAAGTTTGATTTCCATCGGAACTCTTGGAAACTAACTTTCTTTGAAAATTACATGCAGTTTACAAAATGCAGAGTTGTACGTTGAGTAGTGTCAAACCAGTTGTACGCTTTCAGAATATCTTTCCGTGTTGATATGAATATACTGAAGAAGCTGACATTGAACTTGGAATGTGGTTTATTTTGCTAAGTAAATAGAATACAACCAAGAACAATATTCGAGTAGCAAATTAAAAACTTACCGAGGCAAAAAATCAAGTAGCAAGGTTCAGTGAGTTTAGTAAATTTCTAATCCTAGCTGAGGTGGAAAAGAGTAAAAAATAATGAACAAAAACAATAAAAAAAAATAGAAATTGAGAACATTGGTTTGTGCTATATGAAAATTATAAACGCAAACTAGAAAAATATGACAGCCAAAAAAGATTCTAAGTTCAGAAAATTTTGAAGGCATTCCAAATAAATGTCATTTTTTTTTTAAAAAAATCTGTTAGCTAACTAGAAACTAAAGTAAAAGATAAAATAAAGCGACCTTAGTTAGTACTGGATAGTGATGAGCGCGTAGAAACGGGAGCGAGGAAATAATCACTGTACGGTCCTTTCGGGGGATACCGCGGTCTCTTCCGGAAGGACACCGATATTTCTTCGCGACTGACGGTCCTCAGTTCGGTGTATATCACGATATCCTCGGGAGGGACTTCCCTATCGGGATAGACTGCGGTATTCCCCAGAGGGTCTTTTCGGGGGGATGGTGGGTAAATAATGGAGTATTTTCCGCACTGTGTATTTTTTTATTCATAGAAATATAGAGGTGTCCAACATTAGCATACAATTTAGTATATTGTAAACTAGATTTGTTTGGCACGTTGATAACGTCGATTATTATTGCTATCATCATTAACTGCAAGACTGCATAAATAAATCGATGACGACTCCCAACGATAAGAATCGAAGAATCGTAATTCCAACCTTTTAGGACTGCAAGCTCAAATATACCATTTTTGAATGAGACGATGACGTAACATGACTTCGCATCTTTTTAGATAGTCATTTATTATTTATTTTTTTTTATCAAGCAGACGAAACAGCATAAGAAGTGAGGTAGTAGAAATTTCGATATTGGAGTACAGATTTAGAGCCCTTGATTCACAAAGTAGGGTTTCACGAAATAGCTAAAAGCTATAAATGTATAGCCCTCAAATTTTTCGATTGTAAGCATTCCCAACAAAAGACAAAGACATAGCGGCCATGTTGATGGTATTGACAATAGATGCTAATGAGGAACCTTTGTTAAAATTCCACCAATATGACGTACGTGCAATCGAAGAATAATACAACTAGTCCAAACATAAAACCCCACAATAACATTGTTAAATATGAATATTTATGAAAAATAATGAAATCTAAGAAATATGATCTAGAATAAAATTTATCAATAAAATCCAGACATAAAGTGAATGATGTAAAATGAAATATATGAAACTGAAAGAATTGAAATCAATTAGAATAATTCCGTTTCTTTATTCCTAAATAGAGTAGTTGCGGAATATTTTGTTGCATTTTGTCCTATTTTTACAGATTATTATATTTAAGAAATCTACGGTGACGAGAACGTTCATTCACCTGTATGTCACCAAGGCAATCCAAGTGTAGTTAGTGTCTGGAGTAGATTTGCCTGGTTGGCTCTCTCCTGTTTCAAGGGCTAATTTTCCCCTGGTTTTTCTCCTTATGCAATATCAACTTAGTCTTGATTCCATTTCGATCTGGAATGAGGGCCACAAGTCTGTTGGCTACTAGCCACATTAGAGGCCCTGTACGCAGGCTATTTATCCTCGTAAAAATAGGGATTAAGAATTTAAAGAACCGGACGAAGCGAAGAGTCACAATATAGGAATACGCATCCTTTTTTAAATGTCGCTAGCCTTTCGTTAAATTCAAACAAGGACGGTATCCTTTCAGTTAGAAAACGACAATCAAATGGCTGTTTTTATCGAGGTTAGATCTAACCAGCGCCTGCCCTCCATGTTAAGAAACAATGACAAGTTCCTTAGAAATATTTCAAAGAATACCGGCCATGAATGAGTAATAGGTAAAACAAGAGTTGTGCTTTTCAAAAAAAGACTGTTAAACAAATTACGTTTCGTGATGCACTTTGAGACAACTATTGTCATAATATTCGAGACAATTAGGCTGGACTTGCTTGAATTTAGGACATAACATCGATATGAAAAGAAAGCTGAAAAGAAAAGGAAGACAGAAACGTTTTGTTCCTGGTGAGCCTTCATGACATAAGTGGGGGATTCTAGATAGACCTGTATTCATAACTGTAAAGTGATTAACAAGCGGCTTCTTTTGGGATGTCTCCTATGTTTGTTTAGCTTCTTTCATAATTACTACCAATAAAAATGACGACTGTTATCTATACTTTCAATTCTTTTTCTTCTTCTTTTTGACAACAAAAATATAGAAAAGACAAAGGAAAGGGAAAAGGAAAGGGAAAAGGAAAAGAAAACAAGAAAAAAGGAAAAGAAAGAAAGAAAGAAAACAAGAAAAAAGGAAAAGAAAGAAAGAAAGAAAACAAGAAAAAGAAAAAGAAAAAGAAAAAAACAAAAAGAATGGAAAAGAAAGATAAAAGAAAAGAAAGAAAGCAAGAAAACAACAAGAAAAAAGGGAAAGAAAGCAAGAAAAAAAGCAAGAAAAAGGAAAAGAAGGAAAACAAAAAGAATGGAAAAGAAAGATAAAACTAATGAAAAGAAAGAAAGCAAAGAAAAAACAAGAAAAAGAAAGAAAGAAAACAAAAAGAATGGAAAAGAAAGATAAAAATGAAAAGCAAAAAAGGAAAACGAAGAAAGAAACAAGAAGAAAAAAGGAAAAAAGAAAGAAAATAGAAAGAAAAGAAAGAAATAACAATGAATAGAAAGAAAACAAGCAAGAAAAAACAAGAAAAAGAAAGAAAGAAAACAAAGAAAATGGAAAAGAAAGATAAAAAGGAAAAGAAAGAAAATCGAGGATTTTTAGCTCTTTATCAGCTTTCCACAATATCAAGTCGCGAGGAACCGTATATACTGTAAATACCCTTGGAGTGGCTATTAGTGTATTTTATGAAAGTCAACTATACCCATCCGAAGTGATTAAAAAACAGTGCGTTTCGAGCTATCCTGAAACTGAGAACGATAGTTAACATCGATGACTGGACATCTTGTTTTGTTAATGTTGCGTATCTGATACAGGTGGTGGGGACATTTGGTCATAGGCTGCAAACCTTTTGGCTTCGGAAGCCTGCTGCATCATAGTTTTCATAGACTGGTAAAACGACTATCGTTGCAAAAATCCCTAATTGATAACATTAGATTGTAAGAGATATCTGCACTTTATAGAATCTGAGTGAAGATAGGGGAGACGTATCTACTAGATAGTTCAGCCTTTGTGAATGTGGTCGCTGTGCAAATTATCGTGATCTCGGTTGTAGAAAACAAAACGTTAATTTAATAGTGGAAGGAAAAACCTTTCATCTATCAAAACTATTTGAAAACTGAAGAAATTTATAAGTTTATTTTGAGTTCGAAAAATGGCTTATAAATATTATAGTCAACACAAATATAATTGAAAGTTGTACCCTAAGCTCTATGATAAAAATATTAAGCGCCAAAAAATGGAGAACGAGTAAGAGCAAGGTAAAACGAGAATATGAATCTTCCTGTGTCTAGTTTCGCATGAACAATTAGGTCTCATTTGTTTATTCGTCTGCAAAGGGAAACTTAAGAGGTTTAAAGCAGGCTAGAGATAAAGAAGAGTATTTTATATCATATTTTATTGACAGTTGACATGTTTCAAAAACGTCGTTTGACAGTTGGACAAAGCAGAATCTTTATTCTTTCGCCGAACAAATATACTTGCATACGAAAACTCCCTCGTGTAAGTTGCTTCAGGAGGTATATGGCAAAGATAGGGGAAGACAAGCAGAAAAAACACCCTAAATCGCAGTGAGTTTGCACTAAGTTTGGATTATGTTTGAATTAGCGGCAATGCGACTGCGATCTATTGTCGTCAAATCACCCCAAACTTCCAGCTGAAATCGTGCAATGAAGTTGCTGGTGTAAACAGCTGAAGGAAAATGCTCCTGCACGAATTGAAAGGAGTTCCATTCTGGCGATCAAAATTTTATTATTTTCAACAGAAAAAAGGAAGAACAAAACATATTCAGGTGTATAGCATTGAAATGCCGTTACAGCAACCCACCGACAAATTATTCTGCATTTCATCTTCATTAATCATCATTTCCCTGATTTTTTTATTTTAGTGTACATCGATTAGACTTTTTCCCTCTAAAACAAGCCTATATTTCTGATAGTTTCTCCTTGCAGTACGGTGTTCCTCAGGGTTCTTGTTTGGGGCCTATATTGTTTTTGATCTATTCTTCAAAACTTTTCGAGATAACCAGTCGTCATCTTCTAGAAGTGCCGGCATTGTTATGCTGACGATACACAGCTTTATTTATCGTTCAAGCCTGGTTCGCGTGAGAGTCAAATAGAGGCACTTTTGCAAATGCAGCGGTGCATTGACGACATTCGCCAATGGATGTTATTGGTCGCCTCAAGCTTAATGATGAGAAAACTGAGTTTCTACTGGTCGGTACGCTATTTGCTGAGCCCCTTGCTATCGGTAATCATCTTATTACCCCCTGCCAAGAATCCAAGAATCCAGGCTGTTGGTTTGTCAGTATGGTCACTAATATTAATGAAATTTGTAGTGCATCGTACTTTTATCTGCATAATATTAGGCGAATAAGGAAATTTCTGTCAGTTGAGTCTACTAAATTGCTTGTGCATGCGTTGGTGACGAGTCGGATTGACTATTGTAATAGTCTGCTGTATGGTTTGCCTCTGACTCAACTGTCTAAGTTGCAACGTGTTCAAAATACTCTGCGCGCCTTATTTGTAATATATCTCGCTTCCTCAGTCATTAATGAAAATAATATCAGTGAACTTCTTTAAGACGCAGCTAAAGACTTTATTATTTAGACAAGCCTATAAGGACCTTGTATAGTTTTATATAGTTTTATCATTAATTATAGGGTTATTTTTATTAAGAATAGATATTCTGTTAGTTTTCTTTTCTTTATATATTGCAATTTTATTTAGGCTTTTAATATTTGTATATATGTTGATTGTAACGCGCCGGCGATCATATTTCAATGTAGCTGGTGCGATAGAAATGATTAAAATTATTATTATTATTATTATTATTATTATTATTATTATTATTATTATTATTATTAAACATTTTAATTCATTCTATTCAGTTTAGTTAACGGTTATTCATTTCTCACGAAGCAATATCATAAAAAAAACGTCGGTGATTGTAGAATCTTGCTCTGGGACCTCGTTAAATAAACTACAGTTAATACAAATCAGAAACAAGCTTTATCCCAAGAGGAAGTTTGTGAAATTGATACAGAAATTCAAAGAGAACGGAAGTCTTAGTTCTATTCTTACGTTTTGCATTGTTTCAAATAGCAGACGGTAAGCAAAGAATCATTGAAAGTAAAAATAACGAAAAGGGTTCAATGTCTAAGAGAAAAGGAGGCCCTATAGTTTAGATTTGTTGATGCACATTTTTCAGGGAAATCATCTAATCTTTATTGCTCATGATTTCTATGACGAAGCAAGTTCATCTCCGAAAGATTTTAAGACTCGAAGAGATTTCTCATGGTCATTGAAAATAATTTTCCTTTTTTTTGAAAAAAAAAAGGACAAATGTCAGGCGGCGACTGTGACGTCCAACTAGGTTCAGTGTAAAAACTACTCTACGTGAAACAACAGGTTTTTTCTGCATCCTACCATAATTCTAAACATTAATGATACTAACGCCCCTTTACCACTTTTGGTCTCCCAATCGTTGGCTTTTATCTGTTAAAACCACTTAAGAACAATACAATAACGAATTCAAATAACGGGTCACATTTCTGAAGCTGTTACGCCCCTTTACCGTGTATCTTTTCAGTGCGTTTTTATAGTTCGTGTTCGTTTATTCGTGTATCCGGCTCTCCAAAACTAAACCACTAAGATACTTACTTCCCTGCGGGTTCAGCTAGCTTAAGTATTAGCACATGCGATACCTGTCGGATTGAACTAGATGCACAAGTAACAACACATAAACTATTGATGAGTACAAGATCTTGTTTGCTTTGAGGACCCGGACTTTGTGGTCCACCCTATGACATACGTTTGTAAACTAAGCCGTTATTTTCCTGACAGCTACCTCTCCATCTAACAATACATGCAATGAAATAACACCTTAAAAGAGAAAGAGAGAGGGAGGGTATGTGCTTAAAATGGAAAAAGAAATATCTAAAACCTTTAACAAAAAGGCTTAGTCTTCGTATTTGGTTTACATTCCCCCAGCTTTCATTCTGCGGTTGGTGGTGGGCGTTCGGTCCGATTAATAATAATTGGCATTTGATTATGTTTTGAAGGCTTAACCAGTCGGTACAAATTGGCTGAAATTGCTATGATAACCACAGGAGCCTCTTCCAACGTTGGTATTCATCCGCTGATATTCAAATTTAAGCCGTTAATTGAAGCATTGTGAAAAACTAGTTTATTTTTACAGCTTTCAGTCTGAAAATTTCCGTGTTAATTTAGTTCAGCCTCGGTTAGCCCTTACAACAATGGCCTTGATAAACGAAACCCAGACTTGTTTCCATTTATATGAGGTGCTTCTTGGTAAAGTCTTCTGACAATTTGAAGCACTCTAGCCAAGATGATTAAAGTTAACACTCTGAATCAAAACAGAAGCAAGTGACAGCTGGTCTTAGCCAAGCTTTTTAATAACCACAGATGTGTCTGTAAAATTTACGTTTGGCAAAAGAAAATTATTAACGAAGAAAAGTGACAGAAAATCTATTCACTGAGCTAACTTTTTTACCAAAAGCTGTTAAGTGCTAGGCCAACTGACTGCTACGATGTCGATATTTCTTATCAAAAAATGTCAAAAAGCACATATAGGTGTAGTGAGCCCCAATTACCGACCATTATTATCTTACAGGTGTAATGGACAATAGTTATTGTTAACCACTCATGCGTTCGATTGCTAAACAATACTGCATCGACACTTGTTATTTGTGCGGGTTGAATGGCTATTGGTCCCGAAACCCCACCGCACTTGAGTCAACTACAATACCAAGACGCGTGTATTTAGTACAAACAACACAGTTGAGTTGTGATGCACGTGTGAGTTAAGTGAGCTCTATTCTGCAACCTGAGAGACGTTTCACTAAGGCAAAGCACAGTCAAGTACGATAAGGGTAAGAGGTGTAACGACATATACCTCATCCTAGCCCAGTGCAGCAAACCGAAAGTGGGGAATCAAAAGCGCGACGAAGTTCCCAAGTGACACTCAGTTTCCAAACTTTTCCGATTAAACTTCATTTGACTACATTCCTGCCACCGTCATCTACACATAATGCCAAAGTCTTTTCTGTTAAAACGACGTTCCAACTCCGATATCCAAGGAACTAACACGGGCGATTTAGATCAAAAAGGTAAGCACTCAAAAGATTTGTATTGATAATTTTGTAATCTTTTCTTAGGGATGCAAATATTCGTGTAGATAGATAATCGTCTCATATATTGACAAAAACCTGGACTAAGCGCGCAAAAACAGACGTCTACAACAACAAGAAAACTACCTGCTCTTATTCGCGTGCTCCCTACACAAAAACCAAAAAAAATGGTCATAAATGCCTAGCAGTATAAAGAGTTTGTGCCTCGAAGTAATTTTCTCAAGTTTGAGAAGATAAATATTTATTTTCTGTGTTGAATCTCAGTTTCAAGGAAATCAACGCCTCATAAATCATAATCATAGTTTTGGTCATTATTTTTCTTTTTTGATATTTAATAGCAACCGCTAATGACTTTTCTTTCTTTTACAGCTAAAAGCACATCAGAAATCAAGCAGCATTTGATTCTTCAGACTCCGCTGCCATATCACAAACCAGGCTCGCTGCTTCATTTTCACCCCTACTCAAGTGCATTCGAGGCTTATCACCAGAATTTGAATCGGGATTTTCTTTTCAATTCAGCGCTGCAAGAGATGGGCTATTCTTATCCCGTACCCATCTTTCACGACCGTCCTTTATTATTCCAAAACACGTTACAGGATTCTTTAGAAAGCAGTTATGCAAGCTTTGCTCTTATTCCAAAGAAAGAGAATGGTGGTTTTCCGATTTTCCCAGATCAAGATCCGGATGCCAACTCGGAAACAAGTATGGAATTTGCCAGGAAAAGAGAGGAACTTTTCGCAGCGCTGAACCTCGATGATGTGGAGTACAAAGAAGAACCCTTGAAGTGCAAACAATGTGGCAAGACCTTCAAGACAAAGTACACCTTGGCTATTCATATGAGAATGCCTTCACATACTGGCGCAAGGCCCTTCGTTTGTGGTATATGCGGCAAGGGATTTCGCTTGTCAAGTACCCTTTGCAGGCACAAAATCATCCATACCTCCGAACGCCCTCACAAATGTCACCTTTGCGACAAGGCTTTCAATCGGTCATCCACCTTGAAAACTCACATCCGTACACACAGCGACTCCAAAGAGTACGTCTGTCAGACATGTGGCAAAGGCTTCCACCAAAAAGGCAATTTGAAGAATCACATCTTAATTCATACCGGTGAGAAGCCCTACAAGTGTCGACTCTGTGAAAAAGCCTTCAATAAACTTTCAAATCTGAAGTTCCACATGCATGTCCATACGGATAACTCACCTTATCGTTGCAGGTTCTGCAAAGTGAGTTTTACCCGTCGTTGCGATCTCAAATTCCACATCGCGAACGTTCACAATGAAAGTGAAGAAATAAAGAAGTAAAACTTTAAAACATTATAACTGATGATATCTTTCTGATAAAATAGCTTTCTGTACATAGATTGAAAATGGAACTATGTTTAAGTGCTTTAAATATGTCAAACTCAATAGTTTTCCATCAAACTGCAGTCATATAATAGTAATAATAATGAACATGATAAAACTGAACGGTGTTATTGATTGATTTTCGACTAGGAAGAGAAGCCGGTACTCGAGTGTAGAGTGTCCCAGTGCACAGCTATTAATATAAAGATACTGAAGTTAAGATTTACTAAATTTATCAAAAGATAAGGGCTTGTAAGGCCGAATTGAAAAACTTGTAGAGTGTTAATTATAGTGCATTCTGTTTTAAGAAAGAAAGAAAATGTAAAGTATCTTAAAAGCTGAAAAAAGATGACAAAAATCCAGACCAAAAATTATAGCCGATTAAAAAATTGCTGACTAAAATATGACAGTATATCAGGTGGTTTTCGTCCATTGTTAAAGCGAAATAAGACCAATTTTGGACAGCGTGCTTTCTTTAGCCATGCTAAAAGAGGAATTGGGGTCGGCCCAAATTATTTAAGAACGACTGTTTGATTCAAACACCGTGCTTATTCAGACTGGGTCAGCCGTACCATATAATACAAGACGTTCTCAGTTGATTCCGACGGCTTTCTTTCCATGAACGTTATTGCCACAATAAATTACAGCTCGTGAAAAGTACGCCGTTCAATGAACTTGGCCTAGGAAATCAAATGCAAACAATAAAAAAGGATTTCTCGTTAAAAAATTATCATTATTATAAGCTTTTCTTACCACAATAATTTGCATTGCATTTTATTGGTATCTGCCTTTCTTGGCAGTATCTTAAAGTTTATTTAACATTAGTCTACTTAATGGACCGAATATTTGAAGAGTGTGCGAAACGGTTATAATAAATTGTAGCTGAGTACATTTAACTGTCCAAACGAACACTTGTTAATAAAAAAAAAACTTTCTTACTCTAGACAATGGTGTGTTATCTTTATTCCACGCTATTGTGTGTATTTGTGTAGGAGGTAAATACCTAACGTTTTGTAAAGAACGGAAGATGTGTTGGTTGCGCGGGGTGTCATAAAACACTAACGGCTATTAGAGACTGGCAAATACCGAGCTGAAAAGAGCAAAATGCCCTTCGCAAACAAACACCAGTAAAACGCTTTTTTAATGACTGAAAGCTATTCAAATTAATAACTTAACGTCTTAAATTACTGGAGCCACCGATGGTGGAGTTGTGGATCCATTTAGTAATTAGTATTTATGGAAGGAGATTATAGTTCTGTCGCGTGCTTGGAGATTAAACTGTCGAATTATCGGCCCAAATCTGACAACTATAAATTGATCTTCATCCTCATGTGAAGTTGAGCACCTGCTTTTGTGTACATTTTCTTCTTTATTGAAAATATCAGACAGCATGTGGTAAACGCGTCCAATAATGGCGGGAAAATGCAGCCCGCGTTGGAACAATTTCCACACCCCAGGAATTGTAATTGCTGTACCTTTTTAAGTGTTTTCGAGACAAAATTCAGCCAATCAGAATGCAGTTCATTTTTCAAAAAATATTAAACTGCCCCACACGAAAACAAAGACAAGGTATTTTTTATTAGCTCACCTTTCTAAATTTGTTGACTATTCAAAAAACGCTTATCTTTTCAAAGAAGTGAGTTTTTTCAAAGTTTCTTTCAGAGAAAATAAACGCCCGAGGACAACTTTAAGAGCTATTTTAATTCATCAGCTCGTTGTGTTCGAGCTTTGTTTTAACCAATTTCTATAGCTTGTGTTAATTACTGAATGGAGATACAACTGCCAGTGACTCTGAATTGATATTTTGTTTTCAATTATTAATGTGCTCAACTGAAGGTTTTGCTAACGGAATTGTGAAGTATGTCGATCAGTTAATTACTGTTCCATGCTACTTTACCAGCATATTTAACTTAGTATTGATATTTTACTTACTATGAATCCTAATAAGTTCCTGCCGGTCCATTTTTCACACCGGTTTGCCGGAGGGAACTCAAGAAAGAAAAAAAAAGCAAAACAGTATTCAGTGAAACAGAATTCGTAAATGCTCTTTCTTTAAGGCTTTTTATTTACAAATGCTAGTTATAGATACCCAACTGCCAACTCATTCCTGGTATTGTTTTAACCTTCTGATGCTACTTCCTACGCAGATTAAGGTTGTTTTGGCCCTCACTGTTAATTTCAGTTGAGAATACCCAGAAGTGATGAAAAGAACAGATGCAAGTGCAAGAAATTGACATTGTAACGTTAATTTTTTTTAATTCCGAAATGTGTTAGAGTTAATCAGTTGGTCAAAACATTTGTTAAAAGCCCGAAGCTAGAGTAGAACATTATAAAACTAAACTCTTGAGTACCGACAATTATACGTGGTGAGAAGAGCCTGGAGCGAGTACGAATAACCTATGACCGTCGGGTTCTATCAAACAACCATCATTCTTTTTCACCATCCAGTTACAAAACATTAGACAATAAAAAAAACACATGCCTTTTATTGCAGCACGGTAGGACGCCCCAACCCCTTCATCTTCGTGTTTGGTGGCTACGTTTATCCAAAGTATAGAATAATGCTTTGGCGTAGCAAGATAAGGGTGCTTATGCAGTTGCTTACCAGTGTCGTTATGATTTAGCTTCGCGAAGTCTTTCGGAAGAGCGCTCGTGTTTCGCCAGTATTTACGCCAATCAAATAAACACTTTATTAAAGCTCTTGAATTGCATTTGACTTTTCGACATAATTACAACTTTTTTGGTTTACATTCTCAAACTAAAAACAGGTTGTTTAACCTGCGAGGCTTCATCTCATAAGCATTTTAATTTTCCGAATAATTCTTTGTCTGATCGATTCAGTGATGAATTATTTTCAAAAATGTTTGCTATGAGGCTCCAATTTCCGATCAAAGTAGCTGATTTTACACAAAATCCAAGATCTGAATGCGACAAAAATTTCAAAAAAAACGGTGACTACCCTTTGAAGCTGGAGTAATTTGACGTTCCTAACAAAAAAAGAGAAAATTTCAAAATATTTGTTTGATACATTAATGACTTCTTTGTCAACCGTGAATGAATGAAGAGATCTGTGGTCAGGTGCTAACACTAGTTTCAGCAAACTATTGTTCTTTATTCCACACCATAGAAAATACAGCCAATCAAAAAGCAGGAACGCCGTTGTATATTCGGCGGTATTCAACTGACTCTTCCCATCAGACCTTGCGTTTCTTTGCATTTTCTATGGTGTGGGATAAAATAGTTATACAACAGTATCGCGTTGCATACCGTGGAATATCCCACGGTGTGCTACTTGAAACCGTTGTATAACTACTATATACTCATAACATACGAGAACACTCGTATTTCTACAATCACCCTCTTCATTATAGGCAATTTGTCCAATGCCTTTGTTAAATTCTACCGATCAACTCACTTTTTTTATTTCTTTGAGAAACCTGCCATGGCCTTTGCAAATCAGTTTTGATTAATGCTCTGACCCTTTTTTACAGATTTTGGGGTCTTCCCTTATATAATAATGCCATTTTTTTCTTTTTTTTTCTTCTTTTAGTTGCTTTTCCTCCTTGTTTTATTATATATTTAAGGGATATAAAACGACGCGCGTGTCTATATTCTGTCATATAAACACGCTGGGAGCTGTAGAACAAGAGAGAAGTCGTAAAGAAACACGAGGCGTAGCCGAGCTCCCAGCATGTTTATATCACAGAATATAGACACAAGCAGACGTTTTATATTTCTTTTATAAAATATTTTTGAACTTTTGTACGATAATTTGCTGAGCGTCTCTGTCCTCTGATATAAACGCGGTCGGCAGCCAATCAGAGCGCGCGTAGTATCTCAACTATTTTATAATTGTTCTAAAAGTCTTTGACTATGTCTTCTCTTACAAAAGACTTTATAATTTCAAATCTTCGTGTTACAAGGTTGGTTTAACCAATACCATTCTTTTGTACATGTCTAAATCACATTTTATCTTACTTTTGTATGCTACAGATGTCTTCTCAAAACAAAGCTGGATTTGGGCCATTTGAACATGTTTAGCTAAGGCCATCGCTCAATGTCTACTACAGCAAAGAGAAAGCAAGCAAGGAAGTTATTGTAAGTTATCGTATTTTGTACACTTGTAGCGCTCAGCAATGGGCTCGTGCAGAGGTGGTGGTGACGTCATATGCTCTCTCACGGTGAAGGCCACGTGAGACAAAGCTGGTCAAAAATTCTAACTTCGACAGGTTTCTTTATCACACCATAAAATGGCTTTTTTGCGTTAATTGATAAATGATAAATGACAAGTGCTTTATATGATTGATCAGAGATTTCCATCTTTTTTGTCATCTTTTAAAAACTTTTAACCGACACCATTTCAGACCAAATAACAATGAATTGTAAAACACTAGAACATTTTCACAGCTAGCATTTGTTCTCGCAAAACCTCTCAGTATTCAATCTGTCATTCGATAATTCCCTTGCTTTTATCAACTTTTATCTCACTTGGTTTTTTCCTCTTATTTGGACTTTTCTTTTGCTCATTCGTATTTTTGTTTAGGTGTTATATCATTAACTACCCATAAACGTTTTCGATATTTAGGGATTTTTATCTCGGTCATCGCGGCCATCTGCTATGAAGATACCCTGAGACTGCCACCAATTTTTCAACCAATAGAATCGTGATTGGAAGGGGAGGATCCGTGGGCGTTTCGTTCATTCAATTTTCGAATTAAGAAAAAAATTGATTTCACATTATTATATGAAAATGTAACCAATATTCATTTTTTAAAAAACGAGTTTTCCCTAAATTT
>JAABNW020084002.1:0-12475 GCA_015164035.2 Radianthus crispa
CTGTTGTAGACTCTATTCCCATTGAGTTACCATGTTTTTCCAGATTCAGTTCGTGTGTCATTCACTAATGAATATGCATGATATTAGATATAGGAGAGTATGGCACTTGAAGCAGGGTTTGTGCAGATCCTCATCTCTTTGAGTGATATTGAAAACAGATTTTTTTCTTGAGACTGTCATATGTCATAATGACCTTTGATAGTCCAAGGAGTATTCAAGGCACCACTCGTGCTCAAAGGACTTTCAATTATGTTCCAAATGCATATGATCAAAATTTTGGGGCAAAATATCACTATCAGACTTGGTAGCACTCTGAAAAATTAAGATGTGACATATTGAAAACTCAAAAAGAAGACTTTTGGTTAATTTTGGAGGCTCTTGCAACAACCCAGCTATGATAAGGACATGGCAGAACAAATTCAAAAACCCTTTCAAACCTACAAAAATTACTTTAGATTTTTATCACTAGCATGGGGTTCTCAGCAGGCAAAAACAAGGGAATTTTCACATTAAAAATGTGTATGAATCATAAGACTATTTTTCAGAATATTATTATAAAATTGCATTCAGAGCATTCAGAGCAATTGAGTCTACTGAGAACCCTTTACTAGTAACACCTGCTCTCCTATATCTAATATCAAGATTGTTTATTATATCTACACCAGAAAAATGAAATACACTGTATACATCCCACGAGGTCCTGCAAGCACCAAAAAGAAGCTGCCCAAATGGCCAGGAAACTGGAAGAAGTGGTACAAGATTGCTGCTCTCGGCAGAGCCTAACCTTGAAGACATGGTCAGATGGCTGCTCTGGTGATGAAGGTTGCCAATAAGGATATCAGACTCTGACCCTCAACAGACTCACAAGAGTACCTTGATGGCAATCAGCTCTTTGCTCCGTGAAGGTTAGTACAAGTAGGAGTAGAAATAGCCATTCCTCACTACTCATAGGTTTTACTGCACAACAGCAATATGTTACTTAGAGTGGTGTGATCAATGTTTCAAAAGGTGACATTTGACTTCCATACAAGTGTGTGTGTGTGTGATTATCAAGACTGGTTAGTGAAGAATAGAAGTTGAATAATTTCTAGGTGATCTGCTCTTGCAGTGAATGTTGTCCGGCTAGACTGATACATAAGGGTCTATCATAGGATTGCAATTTAATAAGTTTTTTCACCAGCAAAACAAGACCTCGGTTTCTTAAAGTGTCAGTTTTATGAAAATAACACCATCCCTGTAAAATATACAGTACCTTACAAAACTAGACACATTATATAGTCCAATGGCAAAGTTTTATCTTGATACAAGGCCGGAAAAATATACTATTTAGCCTGCAAAGTTTAGCATTTTTGGACTCAGTTAAACAACTGCATTCTGTTGAAAACAATTCAAAAGAAGTGATGTCATGTGCAACACAATGAAGAGTTGAGGATTTTTGCAAGTCATTATCTGCAGATATTTTTATCTATAGTTGCATGTCATCTGAGAATATACAGAATCAAAGATACAGTAAGTATCAGAGCTAATTCATAAGTGCACAAATGACATCAAGAAAATTTAAATGCAGTATCACTGTGAATGAAAAATGGCAGACTCACTTTTTATCAATTTAAAAACCAAAAAAGAACTAATTTTTGTTCGGTGCTAAACTATATAGGATCTATTTGTGGATAAAATTTCATTTTCATAAAACTGCCACTTTAAAATAACTATTTATAAATTCAAACATAAAAACAATTTCCAAAAAAAAATTTAATAATAAAAGAAAAATATTTTGTGAAAAAAAATTTGAAAAATTTAAAAGCAAAGAAGAAAGGTTTCTTATTTTTTCAAGTACTAATATCTATTACAAAATTAAACTTTTCAAATCAATATACAGAAAATCATAAACTTTCTAAAATAAATTAAAAATAAATATTTACTTGTGAGTTCTACAATTTTCCAGAAACTGAGGTCTTGAAAATTCTGTTATTAATTCATTACTCAAATTTTATTTTATTTGCCAAAAAAATATATTTTTTCTTTGCATGGAATTATGAAAAAATATTGTAAAAATCAGCACTGCCAAATTTTTGGTAGATCAAAAGAGCAATTTCAAATTTGAGTTTGTTTAAAGCAATCAACAGAAATTCAAAATTCTCCTTTTCTTTCCAAAAGCTGGTCTTACAATCAGTTAAATTAATCAAACAAAATTGCTAAGCAACTGCAAAACATGTATCATTTTCTTGTATCAATATATGCTATTTTTATATCAAGATTAATTTTGATACCTCATGGATTCAAAGTCTGCCTAAAACTCAGTACCGCATTTTTTAATACTTATACCAGTATTTCCTAGAATTGATTGGGAAAAAATCAGCAGAGTGCAAAATTATAATAAGAGACGATGCATGAAAGTGCAAACAAATCAATCCAAGCCAAGCAAGTAGGCAAATGGAAAATGATTGAAGAGGACAAGGTGAGCCATCAAAGATATGGCACTGAAACACCATACCTCACAATTAAGAGATGATTATTACACTTGAATGAAATGTACTAGATAATTACAAGTAAAACAAGTAAAATTACTTGTATTTTATGCACAAGCTGCCCAACATTGGAACATTTTGATTGACCAAAGAATTCATGAATGAAACTTAGCAGAAAATTAAAAGCACATTTTGAAATCTGATGTTTGTGATATATGTAGTTGCTTATATTTTGGAAATACAAGTTTCAAAAATGCTTCTATTTTGTCTTCCAATTTTAATGTCCAAATTACTTACTTCTGTCAAGAAGTTCTTTTGCTGGTGAAAAAACTCATCTTAGGAAATAAACATAAGAGTATTGGATTAGTGCATACAACAGTCTTACTAATCATGTGAAACAGTTAGGGATAAACCTCATGCTCTTTAGATTTCTTCAGCTTTTGAAATATAAGGTATTGCTTAACCATTTTCAAATTTCCTGTCTTGACAAAAAAGAATTTAAACGTCCAATACCTAAGTAACAGTACTAACATCTAGGTTCATTTGACTTTCTAAAATTGATAGAGTAGATTTCATATTTGGCATGTTAGATGGCATGGTATGTCATGACATTGAAATGGTTTCCCATTATGCCCTTGCATTTTGTTCATCCTGTTTTCTTCCCAACATGAAATCTACTCTCTTTGAAAATGTTTAAAGCTCTTAAACTATATGGCTGATTTAAATGGTACAACTTTTATTTATGACCATCACATGCAATTTGCTTCATGCTGTGCTCAGATGCAAATACAACACAACAATAATCAGTCATAACCCATTTGTAAGTATGTATATAAGTAAGTACATTGCATGTGGCAGCTGTAAGGCAAACACTGTGCCATTCAAACCAGCTATTACTCAGTCTTAGGATAAAAATGTAGGACTTTTAGGCTTAGCACCTGACACAAACTAGACCCTTTGCATCTTATGGTTGTGTTGAAATTATTACGCATTAAAAAAAGCATGTCACTCATTGTGATCAATAAAAACACATTGGCTATTCTTTTACTATTAATTTTTCGATTGGAAATATTTTTTGGTTCACTAACACTTGACTGTAAGATGCAAGAGGTAAAAAATAAACTTAGGCTTCTTAGCACTTCAACTGGATTAAACAGGTCTTGTAACCAAGGAGACACTGAATTAATTATATAGATTTGGTAACCTAGGAAACACTGAATTAGTTATGACTGATAAATTAATTAGGACTTGGTAATTGGAATGTGATTAATTCATTATACTTTTACGCATAAGGACTTAGACCTAGATTTTCATTAAATTGCATGGTGGTAGTTGCCTTTTCGGGATAGACCGGCTCATTTTGCACAAGTTTAGTAGCCTAGAAACTTGGTAATTCTAGTCTTCACAAACCAGTCTTGATAATCACACACACTTGTATGGAAGTCTGAATGCCACCTTTAAGTTTATTGATCACACCACTTTAAGTTGCATATTGCTGTCATGCAGTAAAACCTATGGGTAGTGGGGTATGGCTGTTTTGTAAGTCTCCTACTTGTACTAATCTTCACAGTGCAAAGGGCCAGTTGCCATCAAGGTACTCTCATGTGTCTGTTGGGAGTCAGAGTCTGGCATCCTCATTGGCAGTCTTCACCATCAGAGCAACCACCTGGTCATGCCTTCATAAGATGGCTCTTGTTGGGTAAAGCAAGTACCACTTGGTCCTGGCCTACCGGGGTAGTGAGACTTGGTGCTTGTGGGGCCTCGGGGATGTATTTTTTGGTCAGTCAAAAAGGGAGTGGAGAGGGTAAAGATGGAATACAGTAATAAACACAGGGAAAGCACCAAGACCAAATGTCAAACTTTATTTGCAACACAATTCACAAGAAATTGTAAGTCTATTCTACTGACTTACCAAAAAAACACAAAGTGCCCACAAGCAATGAAAAAATGTTTGAAGTGTCATTCAAATAATTCTAAGTGTAACTTTTCTAACTTACCAAAAAAATCATAAGTGCCTACTTTGTTCTGTATTCATCCGAGTCCTGAAAATGTTTTAGAGTAAAAGTCAGAGACAGTCACCCAATCCCAAGAATATTTGCCCCCTCCCCCAGGTACATCCCCTCCCTCCTTTGCTTATCCCCTCCCCCAAGGTATATCCCCTCCCCCCCAAGGTATATCCCCTCCCCCTTTCAAAGTAGAACCCAGTTGAAACTGACCATTGAAATTTTCGCATTGATGAGGGGGTCAATTTTGACAAGCATTTATTTGTCAGTTTCAAAGTTATTTTATCAGTCATCATTTTGAAGTTGACGATTTGGATCAAATTTCTTCAAGGTAAAATACGATGAAAGGTCAGAGTGATTTTGCTTATAACAATTTTATTTTAGTTTAATCGTATTCATAGGGAAGGTGGAATGGAACTGGTGAAAGGTTTAGAAAAGCTTTTGATGAATCAATTGTCTAAAGACCATCATTTGGACTGCAAATCGTCACTTTTGATATAAATTTTGAAGTACAAATATAGGATTACGGGGTTTTTGCTTTCCTTGTTTGTATTTTCTTTCTTCCTTTCAGAAGTGGACACACTTTGGAGTGTTGGGTGAGCAGAGCATTTTTCTTCCATTCCAGATTTCAAAATCCCAAAATTTGGAGTGATTTCATTTAACCTGAAACAAACAGGGCTAAAAAATGATCCAGCAGTTGCATGTAAAATTGTGGGCTCACCTTTTCCTATAAAAAGTGCCCAGGGTTTTGGAAAAATCTCGAAAACTTCCACAAAAGTCCAAAAGTTAAGCTCATTGCTGGAAAGTTAACCAAAAAAGTTAATCAATGCTCAAGGCTTCTTTTTACGATGTGTAGCAATTTTCTTAAGCTTGTAGCAAAATGCTTTTCCCTGAAAACCTCGACCTATTTTCGTGTTTCTTGAGATGTTTTCAAACAGCCATGTTTGTTTTCTTAGGAAATTTGGCGCACGTTTTTCAGCCCTGTTCCTGAAACAGACTTTAGCCAAATAGTTGTCAATACAGTTGAGCCAGCAATACATTTTACTTTTTACTTCAGAATCATCTGAAAGAGGCTATCGGTCAATACCATGCTTGTGTCTTATTTACATTTCATTTGCATGCATAACTGATATTGAAGAAAGTACAAAATTGCTGGCAGCGGCCATCTTCTTTTGAATAGTATCAATGATTGGTATCAAAGGTTAAATGAAATCACTCGAAGCAAAATCACTCTGGCACTGGTCAGTTACAACTGGGTTTACCCTCATCTATATCAGTCAAAGTAATGAACAAGAACTCAAGAGTGCATGTGTAGAGTGGTTATGGGGTGTGTGGTGAAATTCATTTGAGGCATGCCACAAAGTGCTCAAGAAATCATTTTTAGAAATCATATATATTTTTATATAATTTAGTAGCTTGAGGATTTCATATCACTTGCACCAGTGAAATAAAGTTGCTACTAACTTACTTCCTTCGACTGTTACAGGTAGAAACTTCTGGTTCCCATGGTTACATGGATATATATACAAATGTATCAGGGAGTGCCAATTATATCAATGAAGTCCTAACTGCATGAATGAAAGACGTATGGTCCATAGTTATTTGAAACTGTAGCATTAACATTAATCATTTCTATTCCCCAGAACCCATCATCAATGTTAATATCAAACCAATAAGGCAGATCAAAATAAACAAATCAAGAAATCAAACATTTCCATTATCTTGCAACAAAGTCCTTGTCAGATTTTTTGCCACTGGTTATTAAATACTACCCCTTGCAAACACAAGAACTGGAAAATGTTCCATAGTCAATTGTGGCATGCCTCAAATGAATGCTACGTTGTTTGAAAGAACTGTATAACTATAACTGCTCTCCCTCCCCTCTTCTCAACAATTTTATTTCTAGATTGTCACAAGATCATGAGGTGGTGGATTGTTTCACTTTTTGGCTGGTATGCTTTTAATACTAAGTACTATATTATTATTATGAAAGTAATTGCAAAATAATGTACATCACAAGAGAACAACCTGAACAAGAGAGGTATGCAAACAACTGCTTTTGACTTCAGTAATCAGTTTCCAGGAAATCAATACCTTTTCCCCCACATTAAGTATTTTTTAGCCCTCACTCTTACTTAAATTTTTTCTCCACTCTTATGATTTCTTAAATTTCTTTTCTCTTATCTGTACTACCGACTTCAATCTCTTTTTTACTTCACAGGCTTACTCATGATATTTTAGTTCACACTCACGATTTGTTGTTAATCTGTTTGGCTTGTTTCTTTGTTTGCTTGTTTGTTTGTTCCAGCACGATGCCCAAAAGTGTGACCACATTTAAGGTACTTCCATAGAAAAGTAATCTATCCATATATATTATATATATTTTTAAACTTTACATTTACATTCACTAGACAATGAACGTTAAAAAATGAAATAAAGAGGGGGGCACCATTCTCGCCATCTTCAATTATAGCAATGTATATGTTTTGTAGAGAAATCCCAAAGCAACCGGAAGTTGTGAATAAAGTCCTCTTTTGTCCTTTTTAAGCACTTCTAAGCTCAACAGAGTACCAATAATCCAAGTGTTGAACTACATCAAATTCATCAAAGTAAACTGATAACTGTTATTGTTGAGATATATGTAAGTGTGTACGGCTGTAAGAACACTGAAAAATCGCACCTTACAACTATTCTCATTGAAATATTTTGAAATCTATCTCAAAGACCTACCCTTATTATTTGATATATGATGTACACCACTGACATTAACAAAAGTTTTAAATTGTTCGAAATAACTTGATCTAAACATTGCAAAATGGGCAAAATCTGGCACTTTTCCAAGGGGAACAAGCATTACACTGTAATTCAGAGGGGAATGTGGGGTAACTTTCGATCTATCTTGTTTACAAAATATTTCACCTTGCTGGTCCACTAGCAAATTATTTTTCCTATTTCCCCCCCCAGAAATCTAGCTTAGTTTGTGCATTTTAAGAGCATAAAAAGCCTAGTTCATTCTCCAAACAACAAGTTTTAAATGAAAATTATATAAAACCTATAAAGTTTTTGCTATGCCATCATAGTGCAGATCGATCATAACAGAGCTTTACCCCAATCCTAAGTGAAAGCCCAAAATCGAATCAGAATTTAGAAGATGATTTTTGAGGAGGGAGGAAAACTGGAGAACACTCAAAGCACAAGAGAGAACCAACAAACAACTCAACTCACATGACATCTAGTCAAGGAATCAAACCTGGGTTTCCTTGGTGAGAGGAGGGTGCACCACCCATGCTTCCCTTCTCGGCTAATAAAAAGGATTTTGGGGCTTTTATGTTGCTCTCCCTAACTGCAGCTGGGAAAAGGGGAATCCAGTTGATCACTAAGCAGGAACACAACTGTTAAATTAGAAAGTCATCATTGAAAACAAGCTGCCAAGAAAAATTCACAGAATATGCCAGAATACCAAAAAAAAAAGACAGTGAAGAATATGCACTTATGATGATGAGAAAAGTGGGAACAATCTTTAAAAAGAAATTAATTGGAAATCAAAATACGTAGATGTCATCCTAGTTTTTACAACATTCTTTAAATTAATCTTTCTTCATTTAGGATGCTAGTCTCTGTCTTATTATTTATAATATTTCTCTCTTCTGCAAGGAAACAAGTGAAAATACTTCACAAAAAAATCAAACTCTAAGACCCATGAAATTTGAGAAGAAAGCAGTAATGATAAACTTGAAGTTGAAAGCAAACTCACAACTCATTGAATAAACCTACTTAAATTTTTTAACAAAAGAATTAATCATGACTTAACGTTTATTTTGAAAACAACCTTACAGCATATTAAATTGAATCTTAAATTGAATCTTATTCAATCTTACCTCGATTGATACCAAAACTTAGAATTTGGGAAAGCTGGATGTGCTCTTTCTAATTTTAGGAGTTTTGTGTTGATACACTCTGTATAAATCTCTCCCCCCAGTCACTCACAGCTTGATATCCAGGAATGGTTCATCACCTTTGTAGATGGTCATTTCCTATACTCTAATAAATGTGGTAAAAAGGTAAAGTCACCCTCAAGCCAATGTGGCTTACATGGCTGGTGCTTATCCCAAGTTTCTCTAGCATGAAGCAACTAGGAGTATCGCTACTCGCCCTGGATGGGACGCTAGTCCATTGCAAATAAATGGTAGAGACTAGTAAAGACTAGTGTAAACTGTGTTGGTGAATGAGGCAAAACTGTTGATAAGTACATAAGTTAAAACACCGCATGGAGGGTGTAAGAAACTGAGGTTTCCGACATTAGTCCTTTGTTGGAATAAGGACTAAATCCCTACCCTACAAAACATCAGTTTCTCAACATCACCCTCCATACAGTGTTTTAACTTATACCTATTTCACAAAACGTTGTCGGTGGGCGACCTGAAATCTGGTATCCGAGACAATACGTTGTCAGTTTTGGCTGTGCTTAAAGACCATCAAATGTCGTGGAATATTTAGAAATTCAATTGCTGTGAACAACTGATAAAAAAAAAACATTATGTTTAAATCTACAATCTACTAGCCTTCGATTACTTTGAGTCTCAGTTTTCATATTTCAGATTCCAGATCTCCGAATGGCAACGTTTTTTGAAATAGGTGTATACTTATCCACTGCTTTACTCCTATAATCTAACATGGATTTGGCAGAAAATTTTTTAACATTCTAAATGTCGACGTTCCAAACTGAAAACACATGAAATAACTTTTACAGTATAAAGCTATGAGCTACAATTTGTGCATCTAGCAGCTAAAATTTGGTGATTAAAGAATGCTTTCCCCAATAAAAGGAGTTTAAATCTATATAAAAAGAATGCTGGATTATCTTGGACATAAGTCAAGTGGTTTAGTGACTTCCTATCAAAAAGCCATAATAAAAAAGAACAGTCCACGATAGCAAGGAAGCAAATGTAACAATGCAACTGTAATACACTGATAAGACTACATGTGCAACATGAATAAAACAAGTTACCATCCCCCTCCCCCTTCCCCCCAAAAATGCCTGCAATAGACCCTTTCAGTCATGTGACAATGTTTTCCCATTTCAGACCACATGTCAATCCCAAGAGTATCATTTCTTTGTTTAACGATTATACATGAGAGGACACACGAATATGGATGCACCTTAAACAAAGGATCACATTCTCCAGGGAATGACACGTGGTCTGAAATGGGAAAACATTGTCAAATAACTGAAAGGGTCAATTGCTGCAAAACCAATTATCCAATTTATGAACTTGCAAACTGTACTGTGATATTAGCACAACTATTCACAAACTAATTCATTTAATTAATTAATGGTCAGTGCTTTCTGATAATTTACAAGCATGACATCAACTAAATCGATTTATTATCAGTGGCTTATGGGCTAGAAGGGAAATATTACAATTTTTTTCTGCAATTTATCAATGCAAAAGAAGAAGTATATTGAACTACTAAAGAATACAAAACAGGTTTTCATTCTAATTAGCGGATACTAACTGTCATCAGAGAGTGTATTAATGATAAACATTGCTTTTATGCTATCAAAACCCACGATACATGCAGCAGCATCCTTTGATTAAAGATTGCCAATCCACTGCAGCTGTTATTTCACATAACAGCTGTCCGAAAGACAAAGCACAATGAGCATTGTTGTTAGAAATGGAGTGGCCTTTGACCCACTCTCTGATGTCTCACGAACAGGTGATCAAATGAATTTTGAATTCCAAATCTTGGAAATTCCGCTGAATTAGTGAATTATTGTCATACATTTTCAAACTCCTGTCCCCTAAAACTTGATCTTAGTTTAACAACTAATACACAAGTAACTTTTGGCAATATTGTTAGAGAAAGCATTATGGAGGAAGAAGATAAAAAAGGACTCTTTTGCTTGTGACTTCTCATGTCCAATTGTCAAACTACTGTAGACTTTGTTTTTGTCTGCTTTTACTTGAAATGTCACAGTAAAATAAACAAGAAGCAAAATGAATTATTAAATAAGAAAACAACTACATTTGTGTATCTGAACAAAATAATTAATAATAAATGGTTTAAAAAAATTTCAAATTTCAATCACTTATGAGCGAAGGCAAAAGAGCAAACAAGAATGAAACACCAAAGTCGTCATGTAAACCATCTCTTTCTGAATGCGAAAATCATTTACTGATGTTGCCATAAGGTGAATTGTCTTCCTTCATAATTGTAATCAAAAGATGACTCCAGATAATTAAGAGACAGTTCAATATCCTTTGTAGATAATTTATCAGATTTATTGTAGTGCCTATACTTTGTTGAACCGCATGAATTTTTCTTGGAAGAGGACTAAGATAGAGGGCTGCTAGAATGAAAATCAAAGTGGCTGTGCTTGATCAGTTCACATACTCACGGACAGCTGGTAGCATTTGTATTGGACTTTCACATGCTAAAATCTGTCTACAGTGAAATACTTACCTCTAGTGAACTTGTAGATTCAATCAACACAGGATACAGACAAGTAACTGATACAAGTAAAATATCTTCACAAGACAAGTAGAAGGTGATAATAACAACTTCATACAAAGTTATTGAAGACAGCATATTGCAGTCTCCTGCATCCACCCAAGTATGGGAGGCAGTAGTCCCCAGTGTGAAGGGGCAGTACTGTACAAGACTATTTGGGTGGGATTCAGGATTGGGATGGGATCTTTAGACAGTAACCATGCTGATGCCAGAAAATCGACAACTTCTTATACAAAAGATATGTATGACAATGTGGCTGAGTAAGGTTCATGGGAAAATTAATACCCTGAATATGACCAAAATATCCAAAACCTGTTAGATGGATACCCTGTTAGTGACAAAATGGAAACTCCAAAAATGCACGGTCTGTTCAGCAGATCATCTAGGTCAGTTCAGGAGTTCTATTGATAGCAGTTAATTTATGTAACTGAAAGGATTACCCTGTATAAATAAAGGTGTTCATTCATTCATATATTTCACATTTGAAAGCAACATCCCCTTACCCCCCCCCTACCCGAGGCACTCAAAAACACAGTAATTGGTTTACTACTATTTTCATTGGTATGCAGTGATTTTAACAGCGACTGATTAACAGGAAATTCAAGCAATGCAATACCATTATCTATCATTATATCTATAATAAGGTTGACCATCAGTGTATAACCCAATCGTTTTTGTTGCACTGTTGTCTCCATCAGCACACAGCAATTAAAATAGTGGTAACATGACAAAATTTTCATTATTGACTTGATGACTGTTCAATGACTTTAACAAAAGAGAATATATTATTTAAATATTTCATTTTCTTACTATTAAATTTTTTTGTTTTTTTTCAGTTTTTGTATATTGCCCTGTAATATGGAAAATAAAAACCTTTGAACCTTCTATTTAAAGTTAACTAAATAGCTATAACCAAAGTATATTTCTAAAAAGGACTTTTAAAATATTTCATTTATTCCATCTATCACATAGTTCAAGTGTAAAGTGCTTTGTGTTCTTTATCAGCACCAACATCTTCACCAGACTCCCTTTGCTGGACTTACAGTAAGTCCTCTACAGTAAGGTGATTCTCTCTCGATGGGCAGCTGCACAAATCCTAGCTTGTCCATCATCAAGAAACACATCTCTTGTACATCTAGATCCAGTAGTCCTTCATATTGTGCCCACTTAGGAGATCTTGCCTGTGTCAAACAGCTATCCCTCTGATAGTATTTTGTTTCTAATACAACAGATGTGTGCAGTGTAAATGTGTAAAGTTCTGTGTGTTCTTTATCAGCTTCATCAGTCTTCCCTTGCTGAACTTACAGTAAAGTGATTCTCTTGACAGGCAACTGCACAAAGCCTGGCTTGTCCTCTGATAGTATTTTGTTTCCAATACAGCAGATGTGTGTAGTGGACATGTGTTCTTTATCATCTTCATCAGACTCCTTCATATTTTGCCCACTTAGGAGATCTTGCCTGTGTCAAACAGCTATCCCTCTGATAGTA
>JAABNW020084002.1:12575-30971 GCA_015164035.2 Radianthus crispa
CTGATAGTATTTTGTTTCTAATACAACAGATGTGTGCAGTGTACATGTGTAAAGTTCTGTGTGTTCTTTATCAGCTTCATCATCTTCATCAGTGTTCCCTTGCTGGACTTAAACTAAAGTGATTCTCTCTTGATAAGCTGCTGCACAAATCCTGGCTTGTCCATCATTGGGCAACACATCTCTTGTACATCTAGATCCAGTGGTCTTACATATTTTGCCCATTTAGGAGATCTTGACTGTGTCAAACAGCCTTTTGTCTGATAGTACATCGTTTCCAACATGCAGATGTGTGCAGTGTACGTGTGTAAAGTGCTTTGTGTTCTTTATCAGCATCATCACCTTCATCAGCCTCCCTTTGCTGAACATACAGTAAGGTGGTTCTCTTGATAGGCAGCTACACAAAGCTTGGCTTGGTCATTGTCAGGCACCACATCTCTTGCACTTCAAGATCCAGTGGTCTTTCATATTTTGCCCACTTAGGAGATCTTGACTGTGTCAAACATCCATTCGTCTGTTAGTAATTTGTTTTCAATACAGCACATGTAGGCAGTGTACTTTGAAGTTGACTAATTATATACACATAGAAGTTTATTTATTTAGAGATTTATTTTAAGCTGATGTGACGTCTTATTTTTACCTAATGAACAAATGTAGAAATAATCTTTATCATTTATAACTTAACTTTTATTGTTGCTAATTCCATGACAAAATAATCAATAAAGGATAATAGTTAAAAATAATTATTGTAGCTACATAGACTACCCTTTTGGATTTGTATTTAGCTATTTGTGTTGAGAAATATTGCTATCATTAACACTTGGAGTCATTTCACCCACTTTAAAAGTTATAAAATGGGTGGTAATAAGGCAGAAGATATCTGTTATTATGTCTGTTATTCCATGCCTGACAGCATATACCAATGGACAGCATATACCAATGGACAGCATTATCCCTGTGCCAAGCTGGTGGAGGTGCCAAACTCATGATGTGCCCTTGACTTTTGCATATATAATGAGGAATACAATAAAGATATCTGATCAATGTGTTGTCATGGCACCATCGTATATTGGGTGTTAATAATTCATAGTGTTCCAAGCAGCTGGAAACAGCCAAAACTCATAATGTACTCATGAAGCATAGATTTATTCCCAGTCTTTCAGACATTTCCACTATTGTGCTAATGGTTAGGGCCACTGGGTTATCAGTACAATATATAATTGTAACTGTCGTGTGTGTACCCTCTGTAAATAAAGTTATTACTTACTAATATGCCAATTATCCTCACAAAATGTCTTCTGAAGCTGCTCTGTTTCGTCAACTGTAAAGATCTGCACTCTTTAATTTCCTAACATGTAAAGGCCACGAGGACCATACAGAATTCCCGGATGTAGGCACAGGAAGCCCAACATCATTACATCCTTCCTTTCCTAAGGAAACTAACATAATAACAACAACAACATATTAACAGCGTTCAATGTCCCAAAGTTTCTCTGAAGCTTAAATATAGTCCTTCATCCAAATTGGCTCTTTCCTCTCTCTTCTACTCCTTCTTAGTACACCAGAGTCCTCAGGTCCCTGAGAATCCCCATCTTGGTCTCCATGATCTGAGTCCGAATCAATTAGAACATCTTGAATAGGTTCCTTGGACGGCAAAAGCTGCTGACGATTCCTTTGGTAGACTTCCCCCTGTTCAGTCTTGACCTCATAAGACCACGGCGACGGTAACTCCTTTACAACTGCGGCCTTTTCTTCCCATGACCCCCTTTTTCTCATGTGAACCACATCGCCCACTTTGAGGGGCGGGTGCTTGGCTGTTCCTCGGTTATAGTAATCAGCTTGGGAACGTTGCTGCCGACCCTTCAAGTAGCTCAAAGATGGAGGTGCAGTGTCCTTTCTGACTGCGGTCAGCCTTGTATTGACCTCCCGACCATTGAACAGTATATCAGATGGTGACATTCCAGACTCAAGAGGGCTGGTTCTGTAATTCAGTAGGGCAAGGTAAGGGTCCTCCTTTGCCTCCAAGGCCTTCTTCAATAGGCGCTTTACTGTCTTCACACCGCACTCCGCCATACCGTTAGATCTCGGGTAATAAGGGCTGGACGTTTGGTGTTCAAATCCATAACTTCTTGCAAACTCTGCAAATTCAGTGCTGGAGAACTGAGGCCCATTGTCAGTCCTAACAACCAGTGGTATTCCATGGCGTGCAAAGACACTCTTCATCTGTAAGATAATAGAAGCACTAGTCGTGCTAGTTAGAAGACACGTTTCAGGAAAGTTACTACAATAGTCATTCATCAATAGATAATCCCTGCCATTCAGTGCAAACAAATCAACCCCTAGCATTCCCCATGGGATCTTTGCTGCTGCTTCAGTAGTAGGCATGAGTGGCTCTCTTTTCTGCTGATACTGATGAATTTGGCAAGTGGCACATCTGGCAACCTTCTGCCTGATAGCCTCATTCATTCCTGGCCAGTACACTGCCCTCCTAGCTCTTCTTTTACACTTTTCAATGCCCAAGTGTCCTTCATGTATCATCTCAAGAATCTGCGACATCATACTTTCAGGAATAACTACTCGAGTTCCTCTAAGGAGCAGGCCATTAACGACGGACAACTCATCTGCAAAGTCCTGATAAGGCTTTACAGTAACACTGGTACCCTCAGTCAGTTCCTTGATAACCTTGCGCAGGATTACATCTTGGTCTGTGGCTCGAGTCATCTCATTCTGCTTGAGATCTGACACTCTAGACTGCATTACCATTCGAACACGAGTCTCTATTTCTTCTTCTAGGTCCCCCCTTTCTTTGGTCAGAAGATAGGACCTTGATAGAGCATCAGCTAGGACCAGCTTTTCTCCAGCCATGTACTCCCACTTCAGGTCGTACCGTTGCATTCTCATCATCATTCTCTGTATACGTGGGGACATTGCATCAAAGTCCTTGTTAGCAATGGTAATTAATGGCTTATGGTCAGTTTCTGCTATGACCTGCTTTCCATAAATATAGTGGTGGAAGCGTGTCAAGCCGAAAAGCATGCCAAGGGTCTCCTTCTCTATTTGAGCATACTTTACTTCCCCTTTTGTCATGGCTCGGGAAGCATACATCACTGGGTGCCATTCTTCATCATACTTCTGCAACAAGACTGCCCCAAGGCCATCTTTACTTGCATCTGTTGACACTTTGGTCTCCCTTCCAGCATCGTAGAACTTTAATACAGGGTCTGCAGTGAGGTAGTGCACAATCTCATTCCATTCCTTCTCCGCCTCCTGGGTCCAGCAGAAACGCTTTTCTTCTCTGACAAGAGATCTTAGCTCCTTGGTGGCTTCTGATAGGTTGGGTAGGAATTTGCCCAGATAATTGACTAATCCTAGAGCCCTCCTTACCCCTTCCTTGTCTTGAGGTTTAGGCATGTCCGCGATTGCTTTAACTTTTTCAGGGAAGTGAGGATGCCTTTTTCTGAGAGCAGGTCCCCCAGGTACATAAGCTCTGGCTGCTGAAACATGCATTTGTCCAAGTTTAGGCGCATGTTTGCTTTCTTGAGATGTTGGAGTACTTTTTTTCGTTTCCATCCTCGAAGGCAAAAGTGGAGAATAACTCTCTAGCATCTGGCCCAGCAACGGTCAACAAGATGGCGATCTTGCGAGAGTCACTTGCCTTTCCGAGATCCTTTGCCTCCAAATACCACTCAAAGGCTCGTTTACATTTCGTCCAATTATCCTGTAAGCATCCATTTAACTCCAGATAAGCTGGCCTTTCAAATTCCCCAGACATAATTGACTATTTTCCTTCAGGTTTCTCCTGGTACCATGTAAAGATCTGCACTCTTTAATTTCCTAATATCTAAAGGCCACGAGGACCATACAGAATTCCCGGATGTAGGCACAGGAAGCCCAACATCATTACAGTCAACTAATTGATTTCTGGTTGGCACATAAATAACAAAAACTCAAGTGTCAACATCTAGCATTACTTTATTGCCAGATAACTACACAGGATGTTGCCAAGTAGGTCACTATATAAACTGCCAAAGGGATTCAATGGAGTCTTCGGTTACTTCTAGCATTGTCATACCAACACTGGTTGTTTGAATCATGGCATAGCTGCTGTTTCGATGAGGCAACATGAGCTCATACTCCTAATGCTGTTCTCCTTTCAGCAAAGCTTGGTCATGTCCACTGGCATTTTTGATCATGTCTTTTGTCACCCCTCCAAAATTAGGCTTTACGCTCTACATTCACTAAAATGTGCTGACAGCAATCCCATGAATAGTAATAGGGCACGCCCCAGGGAGTGGTCACCCTAGCTTGTGTTGTCCCTAAAACAAAGGGTGCTACTCGCACTGAAAATTGCCATCATGATTGTAAAGCAAAAGCTTGAAACCAACACCTCTTAGAGCTTGTTCATGAACTTGCATCTCATACCAAGACTGTTAATTTTGTAAGGATGTGAAGAACTTGGGCTACTTTTTCTTTTGTGTTCCTATTTTTGTTGTTGTTTTTGTCTTTTTGTGTTTGCATTGCTTGCACATTGTTGCATTTGGACTTGTTAAAGTTGATGAAATACTTGTGCTTTATAACATACTTGCCCATCTTTCTATCCATCCACAGACATGTAGAAATGAGTTTCAATAAATTTGCCCTAACTATAATCTCCTTAGTCAGGAACATTCTATTATCATTATCTTCGATTATCTAAAAGTGGTAATGAAAGTGATATTTTTGCTAATTTCTGTTTTCTTTATGTTTTCTACTGATGTCATTACACTCAAGATATCCATTTGTTCCTTCATATTGTTGATGGCACTGCATTTGGCATGCTTTGTTTGATACTAGACACTTGTATGTTATTATGCAACTTTTACAAAGTTTAATCAGAGGAACACAGTCTACCATCGCTTGTAAAAGCTGGTGCTACAATGAAGGAAAACTTGATCAAATTGATCATCAAGTGCACAAGTACGGTCATTTAGATATTGAAATAGATAAGATATGAGAAATTGCAAATAATAATAATAAAAATAATAATAAATATAAATATAAACCTTACATGACAGTTGTACTTTAAATAATTAATTTTGCCAAACATCATCCTTGCATAACGTAATATTTCTTGGCAGACACAATTCTTATGCCTGTTTGACAAAATTAACTTTTCATCATCAGAGTCATTGCTTTTCATCTTGCATGGGAAAGTCTCTCTTGTCGAGTTAGATTTTATTGGCTTCCATCTTTGTGTTACTTGGCTGCTCCTTCTAAAATGCATTAAAGGTATCAGTATACCTGTAATTGTTTTGGGAGCCATTTCCCCTGTTCACTTTCCCTCTTAATTTTTAATTTTAATTTTAATTTATTCGTCACTATTCACAACTTGGTATAATACGCAATATAATAAGTTAAGTGTGCTAAGGACAATTAGTGAATAAGAAGTAAATAACATCAGTGTTATCATGAAAAGAAAGTGACAGGAGGAGGATACAGGACTTGCTGACTTTTATGTTGCCATATGCTCTTCTCAGATAGGGTCTGTGGTATAAATGGCAGCTTTAAGTGGAATCTGTGACATCATCTTCAAATCTGCTTTGAGAGTGCACCTGCTGATGACTTATATATAGGTTGTTCTCAGATAGGGTCTGTGGTATAAATGGCAGCTTTAAGTGGAATCTGTGACATCATCTTCACATCTGCTTTAAGAGTGCACTTGCTGTTGGTTCACATATACAGGTTGTTATAAGATAGTATCTGTGGTATAGATGGCAGGTTTACTTGGAATCTGTGTCATCATCTTCAAATCTGCTTTAAGAGTGCACTTGCAGTTGGTTCACATATACAGGTTATTAAAAGATAGTGTCTGTGGTATAGATGGCAGCTTTACGTGAAATTGGTGACACCATCTTTTGCACCTGCTGTAGACTTAAATATTGCCATAGGTTGTTCTCTCTGTGGTATAGATGGTAACTTTACGTTGAATTGGTGACATCATCTTCAAATCTGCTTTAAGATTGCTCTTGATGTTGACTTATATAGAGCCATAGGTTGTTCTCAGATAGTGTCTGTGGTATAGAGTGCAGCTTTACGTTGAATATGACATCATCTTCAAATCTGCTTAAAGATTGCACTTGTGCTTGGCTTATATGTACAGGTTGTTATAAGATAGTGTCTGTGGTATAGATGACAGCTTTATGTGGAATATTGGTGACATCATCTTTTGCACCTGCTGTTGACTTATATATTGCCATAGGTTGTTCTCTGATAGTGTCTTTGGCATTGATGGCAGCTATACATGGAATGTGCGACATCATCTTCAAATCTGCTTTAAGATTCCACCTGCCGTTGATTTATATATTGCTCTTGGATGTTCTGAGACAGTGTTTCTTGTATAGATGATACCTTTACATGTAAACTGTACCATCATTTTCCAATCTGCTTTAAGAGTGCAACTGCTAACCTTTGTGCTGCAAATGTCTTACCGTGGTTGGTGTCTGTAGTAAAGCACTCTCCAGTACCATCTCATGCATGACAAAGGAGTCATTTGATATCATCATGAAATCTGTTTTCAGGGTCACTTAGATAAGCACATAATCATGATAGACAGTGTCTGTGGTAGAGGCAGGTCATTGAAATGGACTCTACAATATTGTCTTTTGCTTTAGTTTAATGATGGTTCTGCCACTAACTTTGGTTGCGTCTTAAGGCCTTCTCGGACAATTTCACACATAGCTGGCACTTTTATATAAATATCATCTCTTAATATGCTTGAAGAGTTCACCTGCCATTCACTTCCTTGGTGTCAGGGGATGATCTCAAACGTTGCCCAAGTGTATATATAGTGGTCACTTTTGAAAAGCTTTAAGTTACATACTTCTTTGTTGAATTCTGTTGCAACTAAAAATATCACTTTCTCATCTTTTGTGTTCCACTTGCATCACAACACCATCTATGACAAGTGCCTAGTGCTTGCAGTGTCTTGCCTTTTGAATGTCATACTTGAGCTCTCTGATCACCTCTAACAATGTTCGTGAGGTATGGATGCAGCGTTGCTTCAGTTATATTTGTAAATACAAATCTTGCAAAGACAAAATACCTCTGAATGATAAAAATAATCATTTATGTATTATATAAATCATTTATATGCAGTAGTTAGCAGCCAATGAGACTGCACTTTGAAAATACACTTTAGGCCCATTCTAAAAACAAAACCAACAAACATCCACACAACTTGCTGAATATTACCAATAACATCTAACTTCCAGTATCAACCAATAGAAACAAACTCCTACAACCTTTTTCTTAAATGCCTAAGAAAGGAATTCGTACCAGCTGACATTATTTACAAACACAAGCAACAACCAAAAATGAAGAAGCTTTAGCACAATGAAATTCATTAATTCGAAAAACCATTTTCCCAGGTCAAGAGGTATTGCAGCAAATAAAAGAATACACCCAAAGGCAACAGGCACAGTATATTGGTATGTCATAAATTCTCCATTTCAACCAAAGTACGATTTTCATTAACAGTTATCTAAATTTTAGCAGATTTTAAACAATTATTTGAAAATATTTATATCAGAACTGATCCTTCCCAAATTCTGTCCCATGAGTATGAAACAATGGTTTCACACTAAGCTTGGTCTTGATATAATAATAATCTTGAAAAAAGAATTAAGTTTCGTCTCCACAATCATTGTTTTCAAATAATTGGGCAAATGAATTTGAGAATGTTCCATCTTTTGCATTGGATTATTGCTTATTGTTTTCTTATTTTTCAATTAAATATTAATCATAATGTATTTCTAATGCATTTAAAAATGTAGCTTTACATCTTTAAAATTTAGGATTGACATTATTTAGTCATAAGTCATCGAATGTGGTTACTTTACTAGATGACAATAGTGAAATACTGATGACAATTTTGTCATGCTATGAACTGATGAAGACAACAGTTGCAACAAAGAAACCTGGCTGTGTGCTTCCAATAAAACCAATTTTCTTGTATCTTAACTCACTCTGAATGATGGAATTGCATTACTATGCTTCTGTCACAACTGTCTCACAATCACCCCATGAAAGTGAAAAAAGTGGTAAATCAATAATTGTTACTTATGAGTGCCGTATAAACTTGCATGGATGCAGCTATCCATTTTCAAAGCTATTGGTATTTTGCCATATTCATGGTGTCTCCATATCTGCTGTTACATACAGGGTATGAGTATTTAATTGTTATTTTTTCAATGTCATAAACAAGCAACCAGTTGAGGATCCCAGCCCAATCCTGATGTGCTGAACAGCATATTCAGACACACTGTCATACATATCCTTTGTTGTAAACAGGACATGTGAACTTCTCATTTTTTCTGGCATAAACATGGTAACTGTTTACAGTAAAGATCCCCGCCCAATCCTGAATCCCAATCAAATTCTTTGTGGAGTACTGCCCCTTCACCCTACAGGACTGCCTCCCATACTTGGATGGATGCAGCTTGGCCAAAATATGCTGTCTTCTATAATTTTGCATGGAATAATTATTATCACCTATTGTTTTATGTAGATATCTTACATGCATCATTTACTAACTCCAGTCCTGGACTCCCTTTCTGGCCTCTTTGAGGGGCTGAGGTCACTGATGAAAGAAAGCCCAGTATAAGCTGCATGCGCATGTCAGTTTAGCACCCAGATGATCACCACACATGTAGAGATCCAGGCTTCGAAATTCATCTTTTAAATAACACCACTGGGAGTGATAAATCTCCTTCAAAGTTGATTGAATACTCTCCAAAATTCAACTGATATCTAGTGAAACAGGATTTATAATAGTAACACGGGCTTTGTAGAGGCTGGCGATCTCCAGGGTTCTTTTAATTTAAAAGTACACTGCTTGGGCTGCCTGTGTGTCAATCTGATTTACTGATTCTGCTCATGTGCATGCGAGTTATACTGGACTCTATTTCCTCCCCCAACAGCCTGCTGGAGTGGTCAGAAGGGGAGTTTGGGACTGGACTATTACTAACCTTTGTTGATGTTGATTGAATCCAGTAGTACACTACAGGAAAGTATTTCACTACATTAAAGTGTTAGTATATGATAAAGGATCAGGATGTTAGCAACTATGATGTGGAATACAGATGTGTTCTTAATCTTTAAACAAAGCATACTGCAACCCGTATCATGTATTTTGATTGCCCAAAATGCAATGTTCACAAAAAATGCACTCTCTGATAGCAATCAATAACTCCTGGTTTTAAAGAAATCTCATTTTGTAGTCACTGACAGTTCAAAAAAAAAATTTATCACACATTTATAAATGGCAGCTATTGGTGTCATCCTTTTCTTATGCATCAAGTAGTGATGTTTCCTGGAATAAAGGATTGACAGAAGCCAGAAAAAGTTTAAATCTAGCACATTTGCTTTGGTATTTACATTACATGATTTGCATAGAAATGGAAGGACAGTTATGTGCATTAAAGCGTGCAATGTACACTTTTTCTCGACTTTGTTGTTGGCGTCTCAACGACGTATTGCTAATGCATGAACAACACATTTCCACTTGAAATTCTCAACGTTTCTAAAGGCTAGCTAGAAACATCGAGAATTTAATGTGTAAACATGTTGTTTAGATATTAGCAACACATCATTGAGATGCCAAAAACAAAGGCAAGACAAATATAAATTGCACACTGCAATGCAAATAGTTGGAAAATATTCCAGGACTTTTCAAGGACTTATAGTGAGGACACTCGAACCAGGAACACTTTGAGGTTCTTCAACATAAATTAACACTTAAGGTTACTGCCTACTTTTGAACTTTTGATTTTAGCCCACATAAAAATGTACCTCTTACCAATTTTTTAAGAAAAGCAAACTTTTTGAACATATGAAAAAAACAGACTTTTTTTGTTTGTAGGCATTTTTTTGGAGGCATTTTTGTTTGTCACTGTAAGACTTTGAGGGCAATGAGAAGACAAATTATAAAAAAACTGCAGTAATTTTCGTATTTTTGTTAAAAACATCCATTTGCTATTGTAGAGTTGTTCACTAACCATCATTATAGCAAGAATTTAGACTTCAAAGAGCAGTTATGTTATTTGCTGTTCTTTTTTCCTGGCCACTTTGCGGGGTGCAATTTTTTTGAAATATCATTATGCAAATGAGACGACAAATTCCAGAATGTTGTACATTTGGAATCATAATCTATGACAAGTGCTTTGATCTTGGATAACTTTAAAGTGTACCAATCTATAGAGTTTAGTTATAAAGATGATTCTTAAAAGTGATTTTCTTGGATATAATAGGAAAACAGTTATCATTGCTTTGAGATCCCATTTTGCAGGGAATCTTAGCTGCTAGATGTATAGAGTGTGGTAACTAAAAGGTTTTATTTAACTTACTGAAACTGACAAATACTTGTCATTTGGTGTGAAATCCAAAAAAAAAAAACAAATGAAAAATACAATCTGCTACATTCATAAAAGTAAAGTGAAAAGCGAGTATACTCATTTGAGTGTTATTCTAGTTCATATATAGCCAGGATTTGTTTCTAGTGTTTTCACATGTTCTGATGCACATTGTCATAATTTTATCATTTATTTCTCCAGCCTATTATACAAAGCTTAAGGGTGAACTGGTAGAATAGCAAATGGTGATATTTACAAAAACAATGCCACTCAGAAAAGACTTCTGGATTGCAAAGCAGTGAGAGCAATTGCCTCTCACCAAGGAAGCCAGGGTGTGAGTAGAGTTGATTGTTGGTTCTTTCCTGTGCCTTGAGGTTTTTCTGGGTTCTCTGGTTTTCCTCCCTTCCCAAAAAATTAAATAAATAAATAAAACAGCTTCCAAATTCCATTTGAAAAGCACAGTCACTCTAGCCACTGCAAATTCACATTCTTTTTTTTTATTTTTTAATGAAAAGCTATCTTCTAGGCAAAAATTAGACTTCATAATTTTTCTATGAGTTCAAATTGGACACCATATTTCATTTTGGTGTAAAACATGGAATGAAATTAGGATCAAGTCTTCACTTGCTGTCAACAACAGTAATCAGAAATGTCACTTTTTACTCAGAGACAAAGTCTTCACTGCCTTTGAAGGCCTCTCAATAAAAAGAGTGGTTTTCAATGAGTATAAACTGTTTGAAAGCAAAATACAATAATGTATTTGGTACATGAAGCTGCTGGCTCAAAATAAAATTCCATAAGCATTGGGAATACATGTAACTGCACTTATGCAATTCGAAAGCAAGTGCTTTTAGACTTTGTTGCAAATTTGATTATACTGTTTTCAAAACAAAAAATATATTGACACTGCAAACTGGTGTGAGGATCTATCACCTACATTGTTGTATTTGTTGTCTCACTTAAAATGCTTTCACAAACAGAAAGAAATCAGTGATCATGTCTCAAAGATATTTTTGTCAATGATTTAGGGATGGAGAAAATAAATACAGTAAAAAATAATAATTCTCGGATTAATATAAATCTACCTTACACAGTCTTAAACAACAAGAGTACTACAGAACCTGAAAATTTCATTGTGCATATTTTGGCTAGATTTAGAGAAAGACACCACAATTCTAAACTATTATTGTTGCTACTGTATGGTAACACATGTTGCTAGGAAACCACTACCAAACAGACTTTGGGGCTATACCACAAACTGAAGTATTGTCGGCTGAAATCATACATTTCAAGTGGTTCTTCAAGACTAAAATTACTATTGCAGTCCACCTTAATCTTGAATATGTGATAACATATAGCAACTGGCCCTTGCCTAGTGACACTGCAGCAATGCAATTTTAATAGATCTGTTTAATATTTTTTGATTTTTAGCAATTTCTAATATGAGAAGTTTTCACAAACATTGCTATAGACTGGCCTAAACAAAGGCCTAAAACAGATATAATAAAAACAGAAAAAACTAGCAGTGCCCATGGAATGACTAGAGTAAATGTATTTGAACACTTTTTGAGGGAAACTGAACCTATAAACAAAATAATAATAATAATAACCAACTTTAATGCACGAGGGTGAACAACACGTAACAACTAAGGCTGATAAACTTGTGGCCCTCCTACAATTAAATATAAATATGACTAAAACAATCTAAAAAATCTAAATATAATAATATGCATAAATAAATAAGTCCCAACTAGTAATGAAATAAAAGTATAGAAAAAAAAGTATAGAAAAAATTAATTTATTTTAAAATGTTCAGTGTTCTGGTACCTTTCAGTAAAAAAAATTAGTTAAAGCTTTACTTAAACAAAAGAAAATATGCCTGCTGTAAAAATACCAGTTAACAAATGTCAAATGCATTAACAACAGTGGAGAAATTATTCATAAGAAAACTGGAAAAAAGCCAGAAAAATCCAACTGCAATAATCATTACCAGGTTTGTACCGATGTCACAAGGTGAAACTCAAGGACTTTCAAGGCCAAAATTTTGAAAATTCAAGAAAACTTTTAGAAAATTTAGCAGAAATAGTTTTCAAAAATTAATCATTACCATTTCTACAGATCTAGACAAGACAAAAGATTCAATTGTTTATACTGGTAATTAAGGACTCACATAAATGCCACTCACTGTGCACTCGGTTTGTGGTAATCTCGCTCGGAAGCACTTTCACTTGGAGGCACTATGGTAAGTGTGAGGTTTAGTGTAAGAGTGTAATACAAGCTTTTTTAAGCTCATGTTTGCTATAAGCAAGATGAAGCTTGATCTTGAAACAAATAGGTCATGACTTGCAAGCTGCTGTACCAAATGCTCAAGATAGGTGTTTACAAACAATGCCAGTGAATGAATGGTAAACATACCAGCCCAAATAGGCAATCCACAGGTTCTCTTGTGATGTACATATTAATAAATTTGGCAAAGAAAAAGGCATGTAATGCAATCTTTATCTGTCAAGTTTCCTGCTCCTTATGCACAAGCATAATAATTTGTTGTAACAAGCTAACATAGATAATTTACATGTTCTCTTGTAAACATTAACATGTTTGTCAAAAATGTGCAAGCATTTTGCACTAGTAGCATACCAGCCATTTTGGATCACTCCCAGGTTCTCTTATGATTTACATACAGCAAAAAAACATTGTTTTGATCATTATCATTACAGACCCACCATTCGGTTCTAAATGCATCAATGTACGATATTGAATGGTAACATACCAGAAATCATGTTTACAAAGCTTTCCACAAAAGCCAACTGTTAGCCATCCTTCCAAACCTAAATAACAATAAAAGTATGAGAAATTCTCCTAAAAAAATCAAACTGATAATGCCAGAGTGCAAACACTAAAAGCATGCATTGCTTTGATTTAGATTTACTTGCTAAAAGTATTTTATTTCTTAATATATCAATGGAATGTGCTAGGTTAACATACCATCAAAAATGGATTGTCCATAAGGATTTTCCAACCAAATAACCAAGAACTTAAATCCCCACCTAAAAAGGTAAAAAAGTATGAGAAATTTGTAGCTCAAAAAGCTAAATGATAAGACCATTGATTACTAGTTAGGGCTGCATTGGTGTATACTTTAAAAAGTTAAAACTATATCAAAATGTTGGATCTTCATTCTTATTCATAAGGACCCATAAAAAATGTCTCATTTCTTATTAGCCAAACCTAGCAAATGATCAAAGCCTTTTCTATTGATCAATTTGCATAAGTTGGCTCATTGAAATACATCCATTAATTCTCGTTTTGCAGTCATTTCCAAGAGAGCAAAATAACTAAAGTCATATCCGCTATAACAATGAACTCATTGAAAATTTCTTTGTCAAGTTCATCCAACATGGCGGCTAAATGGCAAATGATCAATATAAATGGCCTAAAACAGCTGTTTCAAACAATGTCACCAAACGAAATACTTTGCTCAATATAATCAACAAATAGAAAACAACAGTAGCAGTTGGTCGTATTGTTGTAATTTGTGAGAGGTGTAAGGTGCCGTGTGTGTGTGAGAGGGGGGGGGGGAGATAGTGGGGAGCGTGAAGGTCAAAGTCTTACATTTAACGGTATTTTACTGGGAGGAAGAAACGTTTCAGCAAGAAAGAAAAGTGCTTGAACAGTGTACTAATTACCTGTTTAGAAATAGGAAAGGGCAACTAAAGCGGCCGAAAAACAATATTTCCAACTCTTTTCTGGCACGTGGTCCAACCCCAAGCTTCAAAACAGTCTTTCGCCAATATTCATAAACCTTCGAGTGAAATACCCAAATAAATTATCCAATATTATGTAAAAAGACGTAAATGAAATATTTCAAGGTTCGAACTATGGTTTACAACAGTTCTTACCGTTCAAATAGCAATATTTTCTCCATATTTCACATCTTGAAGAGTCCGCCATGTTTGTCTTGATAATATGTCGACCCAAAGGCATTGTGGGTCACGCGCACTGTTACTAGTGACTACGGCAAACGACAGCCTCTTTCGTTCCTTATTTTTTCTCGTTTTCGTTGCTCATTTATCTTTATCTTTTCTTTTCTCTTCCAGACTTAGGTGGAAATTATTTTTGATTAAAGAGTGTGTTTTTCTTTTGTTTCTTAACATCACTACCAAGTTTCAGCTTGATGAAAGGTAGTTAACTATTTTTTCTCCTCCCTTATATTTAATTGAAGTCGTCTTATTTTTCACCTCCTTATATTTTTGTGACAAGGTATAAGCCCCTTTACGCTTAAGAATCGCATTCAGTGCGCATGCGATTTTATCCCGAATTTCTCACCTTCTTTTGTTTCATCAAGAACAATAGGTCAAAACAAAAGAAGGTGAGAAATTCGGGATAAAATTGCATGCGCACTGAAGACGATTCTTAAACCGTAAAGGGGCTCATGCGAGTCAAACTGCCAAAAGACGACTTCAATTAAATATAAGGGAGGAGAAAAAATAGTGAACTACCTTTCATCAAGCCGAAACTTGGTAGAGATGTTAAGAAACAAAAGAAAAAACACTCTGTTAGTTTAATGGGATTTCATACAGTATTTACAAACTTATCGTAAATTTAGTTTTTCCAATGAAAACATAGCAAAGCTGCCACAAGTACAGTGCTTGGGCTACCTGTGGTCCGTCGGTTTGTTCGATTCGTCTGTTTATTCGTCTGTTTGATTAATTTGTTTTTTTATGTTTTCCATAATTCTCTCGAAGTCGAATATAGCTACTAGTAGTTTTGTTCTGTCCTGTTCCGTTCCTTTCTGTTCCGTTCCATTCTCTACGTTCTGTTCTATTCTGTTCGTGGGTTACCACAGGGAGCCCAATTTAGAAAAAGGAAAAAGTGAAAATAAAAATCGTAAAAGGCCGATTTTCTTTAATTTTTTAAATTTAATAAATAGATAATAATCCCCATAATACGAGTGGGCAAAACAATCTACAAAAATCAAGCTAGAACATTTTTTTTCGCGCGCGCCTTTGTTTTCCTATGTTTTTCCCCTATGGTATCGTGAGTGCACTCAATGCATATATACTGTTACAAGGTATTATCTATTTATTAAATTTAAAAAATTAAAGAAAATCGTCTTTTTACGATTTTTATGTTCGCTTTTTCCTTTTTCTAAATTGGGCTCCCTGTGGGGTTACCTGAGTCGACAAGATTTGGGTCAGGCAAAGTCAGGCTGGTCAGGTGGCAACAAGGGAAAGTTTGAAGTTTGCATATCTACACTGTATTGTGGAAAGCTACTGACTGCTCCAGTAGTCCGAAACCCAGGATTGAAAACCATAGGCCTATATTTTCGAAATTTGGCATTTCTGGAGGTGAGGACGAAAACTCTGACAACTGTACGTCTCCAAAGTTGACGTTGTGTATTCTCGTCAAGATGTCGGCACCATTTTACTCTTTGTGGAGCGTGAATTGACTTTAGTTCTTCTACGTCCTTGCTGTAAATTATGAAACTTCTTATTCATGGTTTGGATCTCGTGTTTGTTCAATATGCTGCTTTGATTTCTACTCTGAATGTTGCAGAACCTGAACAACATGTTTGAAGAATTCTGAAACAACGGGAGTTTTTCAGCCAAAAGAGAGGCATTGCTGTCGTCAAGGAATTGTAAGTCATTTAACCATTTTCATTTTGTTCTTAGAGTCAGAAGTTTTGCAATGTTCTCCTATAATAAACTCCCCCATCTCTGGATCTTACCAGGAACCTGGCCAAGATTTGCACCAGGGTCCCATCCCCCCAACAGGGGCAGATCCAGGAATTGAAGAGGGGGGGGGGGGAGAGAGAGAGAATATTGCCTAGCCAAAGCCTTCTAATTGTGCTTAAAGTGCACAAATTGATGAACTTGAATGATACAATTATGTTGATTTATTATTCTGCACAAGCTGTTCTATGGGTTTATTTTCACTAACCCTATAGAAATGGATTTGCTGTTTTCACTGGTCCCACTGCATACAGATATATAAGGATACCATAAGTGTATTGTTTTCCAACCTGTGAAGGCTGTTTGGCACAAGCTAGCTACTCATGTGTATTCTATTGATCTTGCTATACTGTCCTTTGACCTGTGGTTGCTCTCATTGTTTTGTTTTACTTCCCTCCCTACCCTCTCTCTTGCTGCCTTCATTCTTCAGAGGGCTCCACCAGGTCTCTTCACCCATAAACTCAACCATGAGCTCAGTGCGACACAGGGAAAATGGTTCACTATTCTGCTTCTGAGAAAAGCAAGTATAATCTTATTCACATTTATCATGTCAATCAAGCTCACATGATAACATGGATTGGCTGAAGCCTCTTAGCCAATCAGAAGTAAGATAGTAAGAATGTATTATATCTCCGTGATAGTGATGATATGGTTTGGTAATTTGTTGATAAATACTAGTTATACAATGGTTTTGAGTGGAATACCTATTTTATATTACATGGGGGCACAGAGATACAAATTTTATTTTTGAGTGTTGAAATGATAATCCCAATAAAATATTTTCAACATGAGAAAAGAAAATTTGTATCTTCAAGTGACCATGTAATGTTCTGTTTGTTAAGGAGGCTAAATGGGGTTGTCAAACGTTCCTATATACACTCAAAGAAAATGCCCCAATCTTTTTGTTGCCAAAAATAATATCATCATGTTAATATATACCATATGAAAGGTTGTGAAAGTGAGGTCTTAATTTTTGAAAAACTATCACATTTGCAGTTGCCATAGTAACAACAGACAATAATGAATCAGACCTAAATTTACACTTCAAAAAATTATATTTCTCATTTTTTGTTCGGTGAATTTTTACCTTCTTGCAGATATTTAGTTCTCTACTTGATCTTTCATTTGTGAGGGAATAAAAAATTCTATAATGGGGAATCCTTTTAATATTGTAAAATACTATTTTTCTTGATAAAAATACTTCCCCATTACAGAATTTTTTAAATTCAGGCTATAGAATTTAGACCCTATGTAGAAAAAGATGGCAAAAAATCAAAAAATTCTACCGAACAGTTTTTGAGATATTCAGCTAAACTTATCGTGTACATGTCAGAGGGGTCTTGTAAAATTGCTCAAACTTTGATCAATCCATTCGAAATTCATCATCAAAACTCAGTGTGTGTGCTTTCAAGCAAACAATAGGGAGCCTCCTTAAATAACATAATATAAAGAATTAAAAAATGTTGAAATTCGAATACTGAAAGCTGATTGGCTGAGAGTTATATCACACATGTGTGATAACAATCATATCTTTATTTAATTTAATTAAATACTTTTTTTTCTACTGTAAAGACATTCTATGTTTTTTTATATTTTTTGCCACCAAAATGCAGACAACCCAAATCCCAAACAAACAAACAAACAAACAAACAAACAAGCAAGGGGGAGGAGAAGAAGGGTGAGCCCTTCTGGTCCACATCTGAATTTTCAGCTTCCCCTGGATGACCACTATTCTTGATTGAATAAACCATGGGGTCTTTTCTACAGCTGCCCACTATATTCCCTGGTAGAACTTAATAATTAGCTTCAGTGGCTATTTATAAAAGTTATTAAGATAAAGATTAATAAGCATATTCAAGTGCCCACAACCTTGAAAAATCTATTGATCAATCATGACATATTCAGGCATTGTGTTTAAACTTAATAGACCGTTTTTGGGATGATCGAGTGCTTTCAAAAATATCGCAGATGCACACATCGCAGTGAGACATTTTGGGGAAAATCTTTGAAAAAAAACCAAGAGTATTATGGAAATTATAGCGTTGTAGGCAATTTGTGAAGCCTGGGGAAATTGGTATTCTGAAGCGAGTCACATTTTTTCTATGCACCCTTATAATTAGCCTGCCGTGCAGACGTTTTTACAATCTCGTTCCCAGAGCCTGCGTTTCTCCTGGTCAACACCGAGAAACGAGAGGCTCTGGGTGCAACCGTTTTTTGACGCGTTCTGATTGGTCGAGTAAATAACGTAAGTCCGTAAATCGCGGACTGCCATTGTTTAC
>JAABNW020084003.1:0-17418 GCA_015164035.2 Radianthus crispa
GAAAATGACAACGCTACAAAAATAATAAGATTTTAGACCCCCCACGAAGCCTGACCCAGGCCTTAACATACTTGAGATTGTGACTGATCTGTGCATGCTTAGTAAATGCGCCTGCGATCTTTTTGGCATTTCATAATTAACGGGACCATAGTTCCAGACATCGAGTGCTGAAGCGTCCTGTGGAATTACGCTTCGCCGGAGATTTCGACCCCAGCGCTGATCAGTAAGCTCGGCAAAAGCCTTAAGGGAGATGTTATTAGTCGGCCCCTAGACCATAGATGATTAACCCCTTGCTATGACAAGCATGAAACACCACAGGAGATCGAGAATTTTGTCTGTGATGTTTTTGTCACTTGAGTAACTTCGTTCCATGTCTAGATGAAGTGGGATGTCTAGGTGTGACGTCAGTCCGACGTAGAAAACCAATTCTCTCTACGACTGAATTACTACAGTAATATCTAAATCGCTTTTGGGTTAGCGAGATTTCAAGGTATTGAAAGTTTGTTTTACTGAGGGGAAAGTAGTCTGCGTACCGGCCCTCTACTGGAGTAAATATGACCCCTGTTTCACATGGTTTGGGATGCCTGTGTTCTAATGACGTTATGGTATTGAAGCCGGCCCCAGTCTCCCATCTATCGTCCAAGATGGCGGAGTCCACTTGACAAAAGACAGCCATTATCAAATAATGCAAAGAAGTAGAAGGTCCATCTCCAGAAGTGGTAATAAATGCTTCAGAACGACGAACAAACGCTTAATCACTGTAAATAGACTATGTCTAGAGGCCCACCTCATCGGTAAGTCCTACGTTCTGCATCTTAACCTTGATTAAAGCCAAACTCTCAAATTTCCAACATAATGTCTTTGTATTATAGTTGAGTTTAGCTCTTCATTTAACACTTTTATTTAATCGTAATACATAATTCTATGTATTTTTATTCTGTAGTACAAATATTGAGACCAAAATCCAGAAGTTCAGCTAGAATGCTGTATTCTGAGTGAGAAATAGTCGTAGTTCTTAGAGTCATTACAGTTTGTTTGTTGGATGCCTGTCAGTTTGTGAAAAGCTCTTTCATTGAAAAGATTGATGCTTTTTTCCTTGCGTTGAAGATACAGCCCAGGCTCAGAGCGACTCCGTGGATATCGTTCCCGTTATAACGAATATCTCGGGTAATCGTGCTTAAATATAACTTAACTATTGTTGTATATATACGAATTGTGTTTGTTTATGAACTCAGATTATTCTACCTCACTTTTTTTGTAAAAATTCTACAATCCATCAACGCTTTCAGTACTTGGAGCTTTCCTTTTCGTTTTCTTTGTTTTGGCGGGCAAATTTTGCTGCATTTTTGCTTCAGTTGTTTTAATTTGTTTTTATTTTTTTTTGCTATTTGTGGTAAGTAAGTTGTTGTGTGTTTTTTTAATTAATTTTTATTCGCGCGATTGTTGTAATTTATTCATGTTGCCATGCTGTATTTGTGTTTCTGCAACCTGTGTACACTGCACTGTTTTATCCATCATTCAAATCATCATGTAATTTTATTTCTTTTGGATACATACTCATAGTAATGGATCAATGAATCTCTCATCCTTCATCCTTAACTAACAATCTTTTTTTTTGTTGAAAATGTAAATGAAATCCGTTATTTCTGATGCACTTATTTTGTCATTTCTTATATTTGTTTTTAACTCCTAATTTAAATAATTATTTATGAAATACCATAACTAGGAAAAGATTAATTTGAATTTGCAGCAGAAAAAATTAAAAATCAAATTTTGAATACCAAAAAATAAGTTACAACAATTTAAGTATTTGCTGTGAGGACACTCAAACCGTGAACACTTTGAGGTTTTTTTGACATAAATTAACACCATCCAATCAGAGATCTCTATGTAAAAAGTAATGAAACATTTTTAGGCATCATCCAATCAGAACACAGCTTTATAATTTATGTGATTTAGTTTTTGTTTCGTTCCCATGAGAAAGCTGAAAATAGAACTCCTAAAGTTTGTTGTGATTGGATTGTTCATAAAAAGATTGATTCCTTTGTTCAAAACAAAGTATCTTATTGTCTCAAGCATTAATTTATGTAAAAAAAAAACCTCGAAGTGTTCATGGTTCAAGTGTCCTCACTGTAAAATATAAACTGAAGAAGTTTCAGCTCCATTATAAATGTTGTACATATTAGAGTATTTTAAAGGTTTTTTTATGTATTTTCCCTTTCATACAGTATTCTTTAGGATTAGTAATATGATTAATAGCAGCATAAGATCTGATTTTTAACATGAAGTAGGATTTAATTTTGACCATTATCTTAAATGAGAAAGCAAGCATATCATATTCTTGAAAAATTCATTTGAAGTTAATTTCGTAGGCATGATTTTAAAGGCTATATTCTTCAATAGATGAAATTCTCTTTGAAAGTCATTCTTAACATGAGATAATTTCTAAATAATTTCAAGAAATTTTTGAATATTGTTGAAACAAATAATAATAAAATAAATAAAATATGATCATACAGAAAAGTTTGAATAAAAAATAGATGATTAATAGACATCAAGGTCATAGCCTTTTAATCTACCTTTTATATGTTCTTTGAATGAATTGTTAATGGATGACCAACCCCTTAACAAATGGAACTGCATATAAATTGAATACTCCAAGAAGCAGCTGACACAACTCTTCAGATATAGCCATGTATAATATATATTGATCAAGATTACTGTTAACATAGATTTGAGAGGTCGTTTTTCATCTCATGACCATTAGTCTTGCAAAATGAATTTTCTATGTTTCTATTTTTAATAAGGGAAAAATGATGATTATGAACTATAAAAACAACAACACTATGCTGATAGCAAAGTAAGCATAAGATAGAACAACAGCCAGAACCCCAGAACTTAAAGAGTCAGCCAAGCATTATGATGTATTATGGTACAATAAGTAAGCAATAGAATAATATTGTATTGTATTTGACATCCTTTGAAATATAAAAGCCAGAGTTATTCTAGAATAAATAACATTTCTATAATATTTATTTGATTCAAACTGCATGTGAAATAAGATTTTTATGGTTAATAACTTAAAATTAATTTTAAAAAGTCCTGTTTTAAATTTCTAACTAAATGTTTTGCTAAAATCTAAAATTAAGATTTTTTTAACAGCATTGAAAATAAGATGTTAATAATTGTGCTTCTTCTACTCTTTCTTGTAAAGACACATGCTTTTTGGTTTTCATTCTTCTCATGTTCAGTGTTTTAAGTACACATATTTGAAATATAATGCTTGCTAATTTATTTTAAGGCACTAATGAAGCTTCATGCAAATCTTGAGTGTTTTTATTTTCATTTTTTGAAAGAGAATGGGTGCTGTACTTTTGAAGTCCAAACTTCTCTAGGGACCATTCAATTCTTAGGGAGAATGGGGCCAGAGAAACCCTAAACAATACCAGTAAAGAAAATTAAGCCCCCATTTTTGAAAGACCAAAAGTGACCCACCCTCTCATGTATGCTATTCTTATTGATTATATTTAGTGGATGAAGAGAATATATGAAATGTTCAGTACAAAGGTTTCTTAACCCCATTCTCCTAATTTCTCATAACCCACTCCTTAGTAAAAAAAGAATGATCATATATACCCCATGACAACAGTGAGTAATGTTAACATCTGTAATACTGTATTCCAATCAAAATTCCTTGACAATGAACACACCAAAAGTTGAAGAGTTTGGTCCGGGTGTACTTTTTGTCAGTAGTGACTCCCAAGGAATTATTTCTTATATATGAGAACCTACATCATTACAATATGGAAACCATGAACTATAGAATGGATCCCTGTTTATTCCCAAGCTAATTCTATCTCAACGATTGACAATGATCCACATTTTTTGATACTCACTTTATTCTGTGAATGAATTATTTCAACAACATTTCTCTGTGTATTTCATGTGTTTTTGATTTTCTTGTTCTAGGCCTCATGATACAATGTATGGAGGTAGAGATGGGCCACCCTCAGGATCACCCTATAAACATCCCCGGCGCCTCAGTGAGGGGGATGTGAGAGCACCAGCAGGGGGGTTCAAAAATTTCTCATCTGGTTTTGATATGCCGAGCTTTAGATGCCAGGTATGAAACTGTATGAAACATTTTATTTTACTTTTGGCATTTTATTTTACTAAAGCATCAAAAGTGTGCAGCATAAACATTATTAATAGATACCTGTACTGCTAAATGTTTAACTTAGTGCTATTTGTGTATGTAATTGTATATCTCATACCAAACAAACTGCTAGTTTGCTTTATTGTTGTTATTTCTTGTCATAATGCAGCAAACCATTCAAAAGCAATGAACCAACCAATCAGAATCAATTTCACTTTATGCACTCAAAATTTCAAAATTTGCACTGCTTTGGCGAATTTAGAATAAATTGAGGTGTTTTCAGCCAATTAGTGTCCAGAAATGTTTGTGTGTATATGATTAAGTACTGAATAATAATGATAATATGTAAACTTTATTTCAAGAGGGAAAATTTGACAGTGTAAACTGATAAACTCATGGCCCTCAAATACTAAATATAATAAAATACATAAAAACTATAATGATATAATAAATTAAAATAGATACCCCATCCCACCCATTGATTCATTCAACCACTAAGACTAAATCTACATTACACCCCACCCACAAAAAAAACACCCAAAACTATACTAATGATTCTAATCCCATTCCCAATCAATATCAAAAAATCATATATCTATAAATATCGTAGGAAATAAATCAGCCATAGCAGGGCAATTGGTATTATAAAATATTTGAGATGCTACGCACACTCTGATTGGCTGCCAACTGTGTTCATGTTTAGCAGAGGACAGAGACACGCTCAGCAAATTATCGTACAAAAGTTAAAAAATATTTTCTAAAAGGAATATAAAATGTCCACAAGCTTGTGTCTATATTGTGTGATATAAACACTCTGGGAGCTGTAGCGTGTTTATATCACAGAATAAAATTTAATTTTTTTAAAAATTTAATTAAAATTTATTATAATTTAAATTATTTCTTTTTCATTTTTAATCTTAGTTCAATATTTTTTATATTGAACTTTTATTGACTACTTATCATCATAGCGACTTTCATGTAAAGAAGTGTTTATACTTATGGAACTATCGTTTTTAAATAAAGGTGTATCTATTTATCTATCTACAGTATAATATAGACACGCACACCATTATATATATCCCTTAAATGCATATATATTATATATAGATTAAGGTATAAAAAGACAAGGAGACTACGCTTTCATCCCTACTAGCCTGTTTCGTGAATTATTCGAAGCAATTCACGAAACAGGCTTGTAGGGATGAAAGCGTAGTCTCCTTGTCTTTTTATACCTTAATCTATATTCCGCTCTACTTCCATGTATCGAGCACTGTAATACGGAACAATCGAAACACAGAATTCCTATATTATATATATATATATATAACCCTTAATTCTTCATAAAATAATATTTTAATATTTATTATATAATAGTGCAAAGGGTTGACTGCTGGATTCAGTGGAAGCAGACTTTCTAGTTGATTCTCTCCTATGTTTAAAGGGGTTTTCTTCAATTTTTCAGCATTTTTCGTCCTCAGCAAAACAATATACTGTATAACACATCCCATACAAATTCACAAGTATTTTTGTTGTTTGTTTTATAGGAAGTTGGTCTTGGTAACTACAATGATTTCAGCTCCATCAGCGATGATAGTCTGATGCAGGACAAGTAAGCTAACTAACAATTTTACTGATATGGGTTTTTTTAATTTGTCGAGTCAACATGTGATTCCCAGTCAATAGACAGCTGATGAACAGCTGATACTTGACCAACATGTGTTGGCTGGTCATAAAGTAAACAATTACCATACTTCAAGTATGTTCATGGTTACTACAGATTACTGATACCAGGTGTCTTGCCATTATCCCATTCCATCCCATTTAAAAATCCCATTCCAAATATCCATCCTTCCTACTTACTGTAATTTTCATGATTTGAACCCTTTGATTTTCTCTTCCAGAGATAAAGAGAAACCAGCAAACTTAAAAAGAAAAGAGCCTGAAAAATCTGACAAGATTGCTGGTGTTGAGAAGAAAAAACGCCGTCTTTTTGAAGATGGCCCAAACACTACCTCGCTTGACCAAACCTCTTCTCCAAAACAGCAACCAAAACCATCGCCTCAGCTTTCACCTGCTACCACATCTACTGGATCCACATCATCACAAGAATTCTCAACATCATCTGAAACAAAACCAAAGTCCCCCTTACCCAAGCCACCTGAGCCAACAAGGAACCTAGAGCAGAGAGGAAATGACCAAAAACCTCCCTTAGCTACCAAGGTGGGACTGAGAAGAAATGATAGGTTTCTTTTCATCTAAATGTTTCAATGAAAATGTGGTGAAAGAGATGTTAGGGACTGGTCGAATGATTAGAATTTAGCAGGGGTTGTAGGGATAGAATTTTGAAATGAAGTGATGAAAATTTATTGACCCTCTCAATGTTAAGGATTGAAATCTTGACCCTACCCTATGTCACTGTTTTGATGATCTAATTTTAGTGACACTACCTTTTCATGGCCAGAAAAGATGTACACCCCCTTATTACACCTCTTGACCATTGTATTTTTTGACCAGACCCTTGTAGAGACCAAAAAAGGTTTGAATGGTAGTCATTACACTTTATACTGTAAATACACTTATCATTAAGATTGTATTTTATCATCAATGTTCGAATATCTTTCTTTTCCAGGAGTCTACAACTGCTCTACTAGTTGAGGACATTTCTCCTGCGAAACCAGGTAAGTGTCAACAGATTAATGGTATTCAAATATTGGGATCCCTGTGTTAAGTATGTACCACAGGTAGCCCAAGACAAGCTGGTATTGCAGCATATCCCTTTTGATATTGTAGAAAAGCACGCTCCATCAATCAGCAGTTTGACAAAAGAAGATCTGATACAAAGTATGGAGAAGTTGGATAGAGATATCACTCAAACCGACTTGCAGATTGCTAACTTGAAGAAAAAACAGGTTTGTAAAATAAAATAGAAAGTAAACATTTCTGATGAATTGCTTTTATACTTATTTGTTCCTTTTCTGAAGGAAAAGACAATTATACTGTGCGCAGTTAAAGTACACATATTACACTGACTTTCGTTTTCTTCAGAAAGGGGTAGGAAACATTTGAAAGCGCTTCCTCTCAACTCGGGCTATCACCAATAGCCCGAGGTTAGGGAGCCAATCAGAATGCAGGATTTGTATTAGCCCATACGTTGGTGAATGCTAAATCGCAATAGACCTTTTGTGAATTCAACAAACACCGCCGAAACCCTTTACTACAGATGCATCAACGCAGGGTTAGCCTCGATTGTGGGTAAAATATTCATAAATACCAATGAGAAAGCAAACATTGCTGGTCTCAAACAATACAAACTAACTTTGAATTTCCATGAGCTGTTCTGGTAATTCTGAATATGTTTAATTGCAGACAATTGAGGCTAACCCTGCAGAAACGTATTAGCTATGCATGGCAGTGGTCATTCACTGGGAATTCGAAAATGGAGTATTGAAATTTCACTCAGTCATTTAGTTAAATAGCTTTAGAAAGTTGCAAGAAACTGTCCTCATTAATGTTGTTTGTATTTCGTTGTTCTCCAGCAACAGCTGGAAGAAGAAGCAGCCAAAGCCTTGGTTGAACCTCCCAAAGCACCATCACCACCCCCAGAACCCAAAGTTAAGAGTCTTGTTCAACAAATATACGAGGAAAACAGAGTAAGTGACAAATAAGGCACATATTAGTCATTCATCAGGGCTAAACATAACAGATGGAGGATTGTTGAGCATGGTGATTGACCAAATCAATTTTAGCGTGGTCATACATATCGTTTCTGTTCAGACATACTTGTAATATGGTGAAGAATGCAAAAGGCTTGCTTGGCCCAAAAAATGTTTCTGTGAAACAGGCATAAAATGATTTGAATTCTTTGCAGATATGGGAGAGCTGAGGGTTGTTTTACTCAAACTTACAGCGATTCTCAAAATTCTGCAAACTCGGTAGTTACTAGTTGCACATTGGAATTTGATTTTTCGTTGCTGCCAGTCACAAACAAGAAAGGTACCGACTGATTATCATTGATTGATGGAAGCGAAAAACCGATTTCACAACAAACCTTTGAAGTGTTTGAGTTCGCGAGAATCGCTGTAAGCTTGTTTAGAAGAGTGATTGGTCAAGATGACTGAAAAGAAAAACATTTGTTTGTTCAAGCTTCCATTTTAGTTGGACATTGTCTGATGACCCATCACTATTTCTAGCCCTGTTCATTGATGTAAAGTATGACTCCCAAACTCTATAGAGAATTTTAAGTTTTCTCTTATTTATCTTGTTTCAGAAAAAAGCTCAAATGGCACATGCACAGCTTGCTAAACTAGGTTTTCCTCTACCAGATGGAAAGGTACTGTATGCAAGGGCAGAGGATGGGACAGGATGTGAAAAGGGGGATGGATAATTGCAGAAACGTTTCTGCCTCAAACAATAATTATGTTTCAAATTGTTAGAACTCTGGGGGGGGGCGTGGATGTCTCTGGATGCTATGAATGCATCACAACTTGTGCCCAAGCTGTAAGGCCAGTACAAGTCTAGGTCTTGGTTTTCTATCTGTGAGTGTATAGTTGTTTCATGAATTCACATAGGTTTGAGCAAACTGATCATGTGCATCATCACAACATCTATCAAAGATGGCAGATCTAAAAAAGCTACTTTTGATCAATGCTATTCTATACCACATCTGCCCTACGAGCAGACATTCTTTTCTACTCTTTCTCCTAGCAGGGTAGAAAAGAACCTCTGCTTACAGGTTATACCATATCAAATTCACCCTTCTAAAAGGTCAAGGTTTTTTAGAGGCTAAAAGAGTACATAATATTTTGGAGAAAGTGGCCTAATGTACTGACAGGGAAGGTTTTTCTTGCAAATGAAAACTTATCTAACCTCTAAAGTGTCTGTAAATTACTGTCAGTTTCGCTTACATGTATATAGACCTCATCGGCTTGGACTAATGTTTCCCATTTCAGACTGCGTGTCACACACTTGGGAATAAGATCCTTTGTTTAAGTGGCATCCATATTCATGCATCTTCTGATGCATAATTGTCGAACAAAAGGAATAGACTCTAGGGAATGACATGTGATCTGAAATGGGAAAACATTACGTCCAAGCGGATGAGGTCATTGGTCTATTGATTCTTTTTCCTACTTAACCACTACCCTTAACTCATTGACCATTAACCAATGATAAATGAATGCTAGTGTGTGCTGTAGTCATCTTTTTCTTTTATTTTTTCAGCCCCTGTATAATCAGCCATCAGATCTTCCTATTTACCATGAAAACTTGAGAAGGTCAGTTTACAACATTTTGGTTATCAAATTTGTTATGCATTCCAACTGGAATTACAGGGGTGGAATAGCCCCCTTCTGGTTGTATCACTGCTAAATCTATTAATTCATTAATTAATTATCATGTTTACTTATTTTCTTTATTTTTAATAATTATTTAAATTTGAATCTGACCTATCAGCAATCTACCCCTCGCATTGTTATATAATGAGTGTTACATAAACCATTGATTCATTGATGGGCCCAAATCTTGGCCACTCATTTCCTTACTTCTTGTGATTTCCTTTCAAAATCAGGGCTCCATTTGTCAAAGCTAAACTTGTCAAGTACTTTCAACTCAGAAGACAAGCAAAGGAGATTAAAGTAAGTTTCTTTTAACCACATCACAGAATTATTATGTTCTTGCCCATGAATCAGTCTAAAACATGAACTACTGTACATCTTTTTGAAATTATCAGAATCGTCAGTTATGCAAGGAGTATAAAACATTAAAGAGAGCATGGGTGAAGAAAATGGAGAGGCTTGAAAACAATCCCAAGAGAAGGTAATGTAAGGTGTATATTATTTTAAAGGTGTATGTTAGCCTCTCCTGATTTTAGTGGGATCTTTATTGCTTACAGAGCTAAAGAAGCTAAAGTAAGAGAGTTTTATGAAAAGATTTTCCCAGAAATAAAGAAACAAAGAGAGCAAGCAGAAAGATTTTCAAGGTACTAATGAAAGTCATGCTATGGGAAATACCACACCATAGCATACAACACTATTCCACACCATACCATACAACACTATACCACACCATACCATACAACACTATTCCACACCATACCATACAACACTATACCACACCATACCATACAACACTATACCACACCATACAATACAACACTATACCACACCATACCATACAACACTATACCACACCATACCATACAACACTATACCACACCATACCATACAACACTATAGTGTTGATGTTGATAGTTCATTAAGGTGCGGAAATACGCCCAGCAAAATCGTGCAACTTGTCGTGCAGCATTGTTGCCTTTGTTGCGTTGCAAGTTGCAAAGCGATGTTGCTTGTATTTCCACCCACGTTACAACTTGTACTTTGTTGCAAAAAGTAGAAGTACTTTCTACTTTTTACAACAAAGTTTTTCAACCTGCAACAATTATTTTGTTGCATGACAAGTTGTGACGAGGGTAGAAATACGAGCAACATTCGCTCTGCAACTTACAGCGCAACAATGTTACGCGAAAAGTTGCACAATTTTGTTGCACGTATTTCTGCACCTTTAGTGATGCATGAATTTCAGATTAAAGCTTTAGCAGCACTGATAAGAAATGGTGCATAACCTCTAAAAAACCTCCCAACTACTGGTATGCTTCTGACAACACAACTCAACACACTGCTCCACACTTCAGGACATAAAATTTATCACATCACCCAAATAAGAAGTGTAAAAAGAAGAAGAAAATAAGAGGAAGAAATTGAACAAATAATGGCTTGTGAAATGAACAATTCATAACTATCAAAACAGGTAAAGCTTCAGTTGGACAGCTGAATTTGATATCACGTGATCAAAAAATTCCCTCGTGCTGGCTTGAAATTTCAGCCGTCCAATTGAAGCTCTACTTGTTTTGATAGTGTGTATATATATATTATATTTTATGGGATATAAAACGGCGCACATGTCTATATTCTGTGATATAAACACGCTGGGAGCTGTAGAGCAAGAGAGAAGTCGTAGTGAAACACAAGGCGGAGCCGAGTGTTTCTTTGACTTCTCGAGTGCTCTACATCTCCCAGAGTGTTTATATCACAGAATATAGACACAAGCGGACGTTTTATATTCCTTTTATAAAATGTTTTTGAACTTTTCTACGATAATATGCTGACCATGTCTCTGTCCTCTGATATAAACACGGTCGGCAGCCAATCCGAGTGTCTTAAATATTATATATATCTATATATTATAAATGTAATTTGATTGATGTAAAAAAAGGCGAATCTCCCTGTTGATCATGCATGTTGTTTTATTGTGTCATTCATTAGGATGGGTGCTCGCAGCAGCTGGGGTATTGTTGCAAGGAGTGAAGCAGAGTTTAATGAGATTGTGGACAATCTTAATGAACAGGAAGCTAATGAGAAACATATGAGAACCTTAGCTGTGGACCCGCCACCCATGTTGGACAAGCAGGAGAGAAAACTGACTTTTATCAACAGAAATGGTAAAGAGCAATCTTCTTTGGTGAAAATACCTATGGCATTCATCTCTCAAGCAATTAGGTTTTAAGTTGCGGCAGCAAATGATGACAAAAATTCAAGTTCAATCTTGACTTGAAACTACTTTTCATTTTTCTCAAATTGTCAAGATTGAAGCACTTTTTGCTGAGAAAATCGAAGTTAAAGCTGTATGTAAATCAGAACGAATCTCTTTTCACTTTACATGTCACTTTGTCGGGGTGGCATGGGTCTCGTGTGCTGTTAACTCGTCGCCTTTCACCACTGTGGTCTAGCGGTCTAGGGGTCGCTGGTTCGAGTCCTGCTGTGACCAGATGTGAATTGAGTTTGTTTGATGGGTTGTTCTCTCCCGTGCCACGAGGGTTTTTCTCCAGGTTCTCCAGTTTTCCTCCCTCCATAAAAATCAACATGTGAGTCGAGTGTTGTGTGCTAAAATAGAAAATGTAGTGGTAGTGAGTGTGAGTGAAATAGCAGGCCCACATCAGCGAAAGTTGCCAATATAATCAGCCTGCTTAAACAAATAAAAGATTATTATTAGTACCGATATTAAAAACTCTTTCTGTCATGAGTTTCATTGTGGTTTGGCTTATGAATATTATTAAGTTTGATCATGGGATTTAGAAGTTGATTTTGTTGAGGAAGGACAAACCAGAAAACCCTTGAAGCACAACCAGGTAAGCGGTGAACCTGGTGCCCAAAGCACAGGCAGACAAAGTCCACCCCAGTCCTTTCGTGGGTACAAATGCTCTTTCTGTTCTGGGGCTAATTTGAATGACATAATAACTACACCGATATATTGCCTGTTTTGATCTGTTTGTCGTCAACAGGGTTAATCAGAGATCCACTTGCTCTTCTGAACGAGAGGAAATATCGCAACATATGGACTGATAAAGAAAAGCAGATATTTAAAGAAAAGTCAGCTCTTTTTTATTCATTTTTTTCTCCTTTTCCTTACTATACCAAATCACTTAACCCCCTCCCCCCCACAAACCCAACACCCAATCTCTTTTCATTCATTTCTACCCAAAAACAAACCCCCACTCTGTGTGATCCTCACACACCCATACCCATACCCACACTCAAACCTCTACCCTAAAATTATCATTCATAAGTGGATCTGTTTTTTTTCCCCCAGGTACATCAACCACCCGAAGAACTTTGAGTTGATCGCTGAATATATTGAAAATAAGGTAAACACAAATCCTGCTGTGTTAACTTTCTAGACACCTATACTTTAACTGTGATAATAGTTAATATACTAATAATATACTTAAATATTAATATATTTAAGTATGTTTGTATATATATTTGTATACAGCCTTTTGCAAAACTTCTGCAAATCCTAAATATATCAATACATCCATATATAGCAATTTGCATGTTTTCCAATTTCTTCACTTTCGCACTTTTTTGATTAAACATTGTTCATTATTACTCTCAAAGGTTGGCTTTGAATAACTGCATCAAAATTTTGAGAAAGTGCGGAATATTGCCTGTTTTGATCGATTTTTTTGCAAAAATTACCCATAATGCACCCGATATATTGATATATTAGAATTTTTGCAAAACGCTGTATATATATAATAAAGTATATTTGTTAATATACTTTAACTCGGATAAGGACGTTAAACCGTAGGCCCCGTCTCTCCACACTATCTAACCCTGTATTGGAGGAACGTAAAAGAACCACTGAGGACGTAATAAAACCCTGGCAGTGACCACCCTCAGTGCCTACACTTCATACTAACCACCTCATTCATCTCATTGTAAAGCGCCTTTGAATATGTACATAGAAAAGTGCGCTATATAAGTTCAATATCATTATCATTATAGTCCAGGTCTCCAAACAGCTACATGAATCTACTGTGTGTGTCTAATGTCTGATCATCTATTCCGTCGTTATTTTAGAGTGTTGCCGACTGCATACTCTTCTACTACCAATCCAAAAAGAAAGAAAACTACAAACAACTATCTCGAAAAAATTCCCACAAGCGAAGACGAAGAGAAGTGGTTAGTAGGATATTCTCATTTTCTTTCCAACTATCCTTGAAACGTAGCATATTTGTCAACAGAGAACTACTTTGAAGCTTTGTGGGTGACGGATTGATTGGTATTTTTAGGGCGCTTTCCATTAGCCAGAGCTGACCGGTCAGACCACTAGAGAATAGGCCTTTCATGGAGAGTTTTCCTTTTCCCCCAAACATTTCATCAGAATAACAGCATAGAGGTTGTGTGTGATTCCGGTTGGTCAATTCTGAATAATAGAGAATTAACAGTTCAAAAACAGTTTTCCGTGTTTGATACTCTGATCAAAACACGTGGATGTTTAGAGAACACGAGAGGAGCGTAGGAAACCACGACGCGTAGCGGTTTGGTACATGGTTTTCCACCAATCGTAGCGCGCGTACTATCCCAACTATTTTATAAAACCTATTCATAAAAGGACCGGTCTGGCCGGCCAGTTCTGACTAAATGAAGGCGCCCTTAGAACAGGGGGTATGAGGTGAGGAGAATACTTGTGAACGTTTTTAAAGGAAATGGGAGTTGAAAACTACGAGAGTTGAAGTGGGAATGGTACATATATCGAGAAGATCAGAATTGATCATTTTTGTGGTTTATCTTATGGTGTATTGAATTTCCACTCCATATCGCTTCTCTTAACATCATATATGTGATTTGCTTCAGCAGTTGTCTTCAAATCGTTTTGCAAGTTCTGCGCGCAAGACGGGAGAAGATAGCGTATCTGACAGCGGGTTAGTAACACTTGGCAGGCTATTCAAACGCCAGTACATTGTTGTTCATTGCTATATCATACGTCCTATAAAAGTGCACCTAAAGCTTACGACAGCACTTTGTAAATCAGTTCTTCTCCAGATGCACAATAAGATGGTTTAATATTTTTGAATATAGACTGCACGTTTTAGATTTATAAGAGTTTGAAATATGAAACGTGACGTCATTTCGGGAAACGGTCTAAAAGTAATTTGTAATTTAAGACATGTGCTATTGAATTAACCAGCTAATATATTAACAAAGACATATATTGAGACTAGATTGGCAATTTTCAATTTAAAAAAGGACAAAAAGTCACTTGTGGATGTTTTTGTATGTTAATGAATTCCCGAAATGACGTCGCGTGTCATATTTCAAACTTTTATAACTCTAAAACGCGCATTCAAAAGTATTAAAGCATCTTATTGTGTATCTAATGAAGAACTGATTTCCAAAGTACTGCAGTAGGCTTTAGATGCACTTTAAGCTGTCTTATAAGCCCTTATGCAAAATGAGTGAGAGACTGGGAACCAGTACCACCCAGAGAATCAGTCATTTCAAAAATGTTTTCCATTCCAAGACAGCTCTTGCCAAAATAACTAATTTGCTAAACGTTTGTTTTCATATATTAAAATGCAACAGTGTTATAAGCATTTGAAATGTGTTAAACATATGAAAGCGAGATTGTTTGGGTCTTGTTTCTCTGATCCTTCTAACATCAAAATGCTGTAGCTTGTGAGCTATAGAGCACTGACATTTTGCTCAATTACTAATGTAAGCGTGCTTTTTCAAATGTTGGCTATGATAAAGCCATGTTGCTTTTCTATGGGGTTTTGCATATGGTCATAAGAAGATTCTTGATTGGAAATAATGGTGGGGTTTTTTGAGCACTGGTTGGTTTAAATTCTCTGATTTGTGCAGACATGCAGTGAGTGTGTTAAATGGGATGCGCCTCGGTTCAGAAAGTGATAAGGTCGTGGGTTCGAATCCAACGAGGTCGGAAATTAATTTTTCCGAATACTTTATTTCAAGGGTATTCGCCCGGAATTCAAACCTCGTCCCCAAGCACTATAATTTATCATTACTTCCAATGTGTATTTCTAATAGTACCACGCGGTCCACATATTCATACCAGAAAGTGATATACCTCTACATCTACTGTCAAAACCATTTTTCCCAACTTCAGTCTACATGTCACTTTCATGGGAATAAGACGTTTTGTTCGAGTATCCATATTCAGGTATTTCTCATTATGCGCAGCTAAAATGATACTCGAGAAAAGGGGAAAACACCATGTCATCTATCATGATTGCCTATTCCAGGTTTCGTAAAAGGCCTAAAAGTCCTTGAAAATGCTTGAATTGAAAAATGAAAATTCAAGGCCTTCAAAGTACATGAATTTGATAGCTAGTGCTTGGAAGTGCCTGATTTTTGCACTGGTTTTTTTTTTTTTTTAATTTTTGAAATTACAGTAATTTTATAGAATAGCTGAGAAATATTAATGATTAAGTTTTTAAGTGCTTATGCAAAACTTTCCAAAAGTGATCCTTAAATTTTCTGAAACTAGGCTTTCAAGGTCCTGCCACGAACGCTGTAGGCTGTGCCGGCTCTGTGTTGCTATTACTATCCAAGTCGTAATCTTTCATAATGCTCATCTTGTTTGATAGGCGTGAACGGGCATCGGATGGTGAATATGACGGCGATGAGATGACCGACTCGGCAGACGAAAGCGACCATGATGATAATCAATCGAACCAATCCGCTGCTCAAGGCAGTACACAATCCATACCCGCCCCCTCTACTCGCAACTCTACTAACATGGCCAATTCGATGTCTGCCCACAGACATAGAGGTATGTAGTAGGTTTTTCTTGATGAGGGAAATTTTTGTGGCTGCTGCTTCTAGAGTAGAAGAGTACTTTGCACTCTCATTCCCAGTGCTTGCGCTTCTTCTGGTCAGCATCGAGAAATGAGAATTACAAACCGTTCTTTTTTTGATGCGTTCTGATTGGTCGAGTAAACATTGGAACTCCGCAAATCGAAGGCTTACATTGTTTACTTGACCAATCAGAACGCGTCGAAAAAAAAAAACGGCTGCAAGGTGCTGACCAGGAGAAACGCAGGCTCTGGGAACGAGATTGAGTACTTTGTCATCGGTTGTGTAAGTCCGAATGCAAGCAAGTGGTCTAAATTTTCAGAATGAAACATTACCCAATGTTTCACTGTTACACTTTTGCAACATCGGCATTATGGGCTCTCCTAATTGGTGCAGTCAATACCTTTTTGGAAACAAGAATTTTCTTGAATTTCTTCTGGAGAGAACTCATTGTTTATGGTCTTTTGTCCACCAGAACACCCTGAGACGTCTCGCTGGACAGAAGGAGAAATGGAAATAGCCATGAAAGGTTAGCAAAGTTCGCAGCCAAGATCATTCCCCTCCCTTAACTATGATCAGGCGTAAAACCGTCTGGGCATGCGCAGAACACACTGGAGGTCCTGATTCCCTACCCGTGTTCTCTCTTGATTCCAGGAAATGACAGTGTAGTTGCGAACTAACTCCTCATGATTCTGTTCTTGGCTTCAGGTCTGCGTGAGAATGGCCGAGACTGGGCAGCCATTTCCAGGATGGTACTGACCAAAACCGATGCGCAGTGTAAAAACTTTTACTTCAACTATAAGAAGAAGTTCCACCTGGAGGCCATGGTCGCCGAGTTCGAAACATCCAAGGTGAATGAATTATGGTGTCTCTTTTTTGATCTTTTTCTGTGGAAAAGAAATCAAGTCTTTGAAAATATGTCTACTATTTTTGCGAAATTAAATGACCGCAAAATGAATACCAATACGGTCTTTTAGCTTTGTACATGATAACAAATATATCTATCTGAGGGTGGCATGGGTGGCATGGTTGGCGCAGCGGTGAGAGCGCTCGCCTCTCACCTCTATGGTTCCGGGTTCGAGCCCCGGCTTGGGCAGGATCATATGT
>JAABNW020084114.1:0-15827 GCA_015164035.2 Radianthus crispa
GCTACTACTACTCTTTATACTACTCAGAGGTCCATTTTTATTTGATGTGCACCCTCCCGGTAAATGTTCTGGTTACGGCCCTGTGTTTAACCATCTCTTTCAGGCAACAAATCACTTGTGTACCATCCCCCAGTTGGCGCAACATATTTCGTTCTCTTGCTGTGTGATGGGACTTCCGTTGCTTGTCTGTAAGTGGAGCGGCAAGTGGTAAGTCATGTCTACGTTATTCACTCCCCAGTTGGCGGTTTGTCTTCATCGCTCATACTACTTATTCAAGCTTATTGATTTCTAGGCTTGACAAAACTAAAACAGAACAATTAGACAAGTTCCTCAGGTACGCTGTAGTCAATACTCACTGAATTTCAGGTGTGTAATTGAGTGCAGTATTTAGCCATCGTACGATCTCCCTCTCTTGTCACTTTGGGTTGAATGACCCCCAAAATGTATCGTATAGATTCCAATATTTTATAACTTTTTACGTTTGCATTATTTTTTGCTAAAATTTTACCAGTGGTAAGGAACCATTGTGACAATTTTTTTATATAAATTAATTCGTGGATACGCGAAGCGTAGAAACGAGTTATTGTGAGAGGTCTGAATATCACTCGCAAGCTCACTCAGTCACCCGTTAACAGATGATAATGACTAGCGTAAGCTAGTATGAGCTGCGTCGGTGTTTCTTAAGAACGGTAGTAACTTGTTTCAAGATTTTGTTAGCGTTTTTTTAATTATTTATTTATAGTATGTTTTGTTCTCTGTTTCACATAATTTCATTTTGTGTTTCCTTTTTAAGGAATGGTTTGATACCTGTGAAGATGAAGATGATGATTTGTCATCTTATGTACGCCTGCAAATCGCCTGCAAATAAGAACATGCAACTTTTCACTAATATTTTCTCGTTCCATTTTCTGGTTCCATTTCGTGTTCCTTTCAATTATGGTTTGATGTTTGTGACGAATACAATGCTGTAGATGAAGCGAGTTTGTTTACGGTACGCTATTGAGTTATTCCCTTCTTCTCTCTCATTTTCTTTCAGCTGTGTTTTGGGCGATTTTACTTTCTTTTGTTGTGATATGTATTTTTCCAGGTTTCAGATGACGTTGCCATAGCCGATGAAAGAGATAGCGTACTTCTCGCGGTAAACCCAAATTTTTACAAAACTTTTTGCACAAAGTTAACTAAGTTCTTTTTAGCTCGATGTTAGAAAACCAAGATCGTCAGCCAATGAAGAATTGAATCCCCCCCTCCCTAACACTGGAAAATTCGTGTTCTCTCTAGATCACTGAAATCAATGCGACTTCCAACAAATTTTCACGATACTTCCAACCTTTTGGACACTTTCATGGTATAAAAATTTGTTGGAAGTCGAAATTTCCACGGTCTGGAGAAGACACGATTTTTCCAGTGTAACCTAAGTCTTGTTCCAAAAACTTCAAAACGTTATCATATTTAGACAATATTTATGGCTTTTCATAGTTTGGCGACTTCAACCTAGAACAAATAAAGGCGTTCATGGAAACAACAGGATTCGTCGTGGCGTAAGTAGTTTGTGTTTCAAAAATAAGCCTCTAACTTTCCCACGTGAAATGGCAGTAAAGGAACCATATGGTGTAAGGGGCTTGTCAGAAATTAGCAGGGGGGAAGGGAGGGTGGAATTTTGAATTGAAGTGATAAATATGTCTTTGACCGCTTCTATATCCTATACAAAAGGCCCGGTTATGTTTTGGAAAATATAGTATTTCTGTGTACAAAATCGTAATATCTCCTACGATGACTTTTTCGCTTGGACTGAGTAAAGTACAGCATCAGGGAAGGATGCAGGCCATTGTCCTATGATGCAGAGGACACCTCCTAACGCCAATATTACTTTTTTCTTGACGACTACTTTTCTTTATACATTTCTTCCTTTTGGACGCGTCCCCGTAACAAAATCCTGGAACCATCCAGTTGTGCAGCTCAAGGACAAGACCCATAGCTTGGGCTGCCTGGGTACACCAGGTACTAGAAAGTCTGGGTACTAGCGAAAACACCCTTGAGCCTTCGCCGCCATCTTGGATGCAAAGTTTTTCTTCACTTATGTTCATAGAAGTTGGATTTTTACCGATTTTGCTCAACAAAATAAGAATATCTTTGGACGACACCTTTGAATAAGATGTCGGATAGAAAAGCTGAGCTAGAAAGGAAGAGAAAACGACTAGAAGAGATTCGCAAAGCTCGAGAAGAGAAAAAACGAGTGAGTGTAAACATGGCTAAAATCTTACTTCGTCAAGCTTATTGTATTAGTGAGCTTTATATGTATTGTATGATTTGTTCCAAATTAGTCATCTACATATTATTATTCTTGGAAGAAAAATATTTTAGCTAGTTCTTAGTTTTTGGGGGAGTACTTCGAGGAGACCCAAAGAGTAGTTCATTCAAAACGATAAAAGCTTATTTCAGAGTTTTATTTTTCTCGCAGTTTTCTAAGACTTTACAAATTATTATATAAGCTTATTGCTTATTTCCTCGTATTTTCTTTTCTTTTTTAAGAAAGGGTAAAGAAAGAACATAAGATTTTGGTTGCCATCAGCTCAGCTCTAAAATCAATATAAATAATGTTTTTTTACACAAGAAGCTTATATCTATTCCAAAAAAGGCAGTCAAGAAATCACCTCCCAAACCAACATGAACAGTAGATGTGGATATTTCTTCAAAGTTTATTAAGATTATTCTTTGAAAATAAGGCTAAGGACCATTTAAGCTTAATATTGTACATATACAAATGTCAAAAAAAGGCTATTGAAATTCATGACATCTTTGTTTTTATACATCAAAAACAGTTTTCTGTCTTTGATGCTCAGATCAAAACACACAGGATGTTGAGAGAACGAGAGAGGAACATCACTAGGAAACCATGACAGGTAGTGGAGTGGTTTCCAGCTTCTCAAGGGTTCTCTCCACATCTGTGGAAAACTGTTTTTAATCTGTTTTATTAAATAACAAATATGCAAAAAAGAATCCTGTATGATGCAAGCCTGTTTTGGTACTCTCATCAAACATGGTTTTCGACCAATCATAATGCTATTGCCCAATTATTTTATAATCAAGTTTCATGTTGTCATAACTAGAATGAACAAGAATCAGCAAAGTTAGCGGCACAAGCTGCAGCATCCAGTGGCAGTGAATCAGCCAATGAGAGAAAGCAGAGGGAGGCTGATGAGCTTCTTAAAGGGATTCTACCCGATGATGTGATTGATGGTTCTGCAGGTAAAACTTACACCCATTTTCAAAATTATGACCCAAAGGCCACTCCAGATGTTTAGAGGTTAGGATTAACTGTTCACTCAAATTTAGGACAGGCTGAGATTTCTGCTCAACCACAATTAGATTCTCATATATTTTGATTTCAGAGTATAAGTAACAAAATGAAGCTCAATAAGTATTGAGTTTTATTCATACAGTACCTTGTATTCAAAATTATCATTTTATTGCATTTGATAAGCATCTAGTAAGAACTGAATTCTCCTATATCCTTATAGTTGAGCGTAGCAAACAAAGAACAGCTAGAATGACATGTATAAAAGCCAACCTTTTCTCTTTTTATGTATATAAAAGTAGTTCAACTTATGCTTGATTGACAACAGTCTATTTCCTGGTTTCCCTATCTCACCTAGTGCATAGCTATGAAATTAGTGCTAGCAAAGTGTATATAATAGTGATGAATGTTTCTTTTTAGTAACTGTTGCACTACAGAAACCAAAGACAACTGTCACAGATGTTTCACCATCCAAGGGACCCCAGTCTACGTATGTCTCGTAAGTGCTGCTAAATTTCTGAATCAATAATTGTTGTGTCATGATGGTTATTTTCAACAATAAGGATATTAGCAAACATGTAAGTACCAGGTGTTCAGCATTTACTGCAGATAAAGACTAATTGTGCATAAAATGCCTATGGAAAAGCTATTATTTTTGAAAACTAATTGGAGAATTTGAACAATGCAAAACTTTGAGTTTTCTTGAGTTGTTTGGTTAAAATTGTAATATAATAATATCATATAATTTTACCAATAAGCACAATTGTGGCTAAAAACCTGTAGAAAAATACATCTGTTATGCCTTCCAATGACCATATCACTGGGAGCTTGAAACTGCAGTATTAAGCTTCTTCCTGTGGTGTTTCCATGGTAACCATCATGTTGCTTACTTATTCTTTTCCCCTTTATCATATCAGTTTTTTTGGAATAATTTTGACTCCTTGATAATCATTGAAGATTACAAAAGGTTTCTGCCTTTTTGAAAAAGAAAATAGTTAATTGACAATAATTTTTCATTGTAGAGTGGTTCAATAAATGATACTTATCCTTTTGTATAATAAAATTTGAGAGTTGTTTGTGGAAAAGACTACTGATGTTTTGACAGTGAGCTGATAGTATCTATCAGGATGGTTTACAGAAAAGTTGATACAATCTCTTTTCCCCCCAGACCCAAGAAAGCACCAGTCCTTACAGTGTCCAAGACAGCACAGACTAACATTCTACCAAAAGTAAGGAAAAGAACAGACTGTCAGCTAGAAAACATTATTGGCTAGATCACACTTTGATACAGAGATATTTCACTCTAAAGATTGGACTAAGGGGACTGATTATTGTTGATTTTAGGAACCTGTATTGTACAATAAAGAGACACAGACTCCTGTTCTAGACCAAAAAGCTGATGGTGAGCACATATCCAATCTTGCACTTGACATGTGCCAGAAAATTGACTTCTCTTATTATATATGTAGCATTTGACAACTTTCTATGTTGCCAAGGCAAAATTCCATTACCAATTGAAATTGTCAATTGTTAAATTACCAGCTGCCCAGTGGATTTCATTTCAGCGAATTACAGTGTATTTAGCTCTATTTCCACTGATTCTTCTGTAATTTAGATTTTATACAGTTGGATGGCCCTAATTTTTTGAAAAGCAAAGCCATTTGACAACAGAATGTCTTTTTAATTTTTGTAAATGGTAGTTTGGCCAAGCAATCCTGTTCACCCATGCTTTGTGGCCCAGGTTCATAGTTCAGCTTGATTTAAAGTCTTATGTTTGTGATAGATAAAACATGAGTGGGAGAACTGTATTGGGATTTGAAACATCCAGCAGCAGGGGAGCTGTTTTAGCCCTGTAAAGGCTGGACAAGAATGTTTTATCTCACTTATCAAAGGTTTAGGATAGTTAGGCCATGTGTTACTAAAATGTTTAAGAAGAGAAAATTTGAGTTAAAGTTGTATGGAAATCAGAACAAATCTCTTGGCGATTAAAAGACTCCATAGGGGTTGGATCTTTCTATTGTGTTTGGCCTAATGAATATTAATGAGTTTGATAATCGAATTAATAAATTTAGATGATGAAGAAGAAAAGATGAAAAAGCCCAACAAACAGGAAATCATTGCAGCACCTGAACCTGAGGTCAAGGAAGAACAACATAAAGAAGAAGGTTAGTTGTCTTGCCCAATAAAGAGGTGTTTAGAGAAACTGACAGTAGAAAACAAGCATGAAGCTTGTATCCAATGTAACATTGGCAGGAGCAGTGGTATATGTAGTTTAGTTGGCTGCTAATGTCCAGCCTCCTTTCTCACTGCAGTATATAGACATTGTTGAATCAAAATCATGATCAGATCATCCATCCATCTGTCCATTGATTCTATTCATTCTTTCATTTATTACATTCTTTCATCCATCCAATTATCTGTCCATTAATTTTATCCATTCTTTCATTTATTGCATTCATCCATTCATCCATCCAACTATCTATCCATTAATTTTATCCATTCTTTCATTTATTGTGTTCATTCATTCATCCATCCATCCTTCTGTGCATTGATGGATTGATTCATTCTTTCAGTCATGCCATTCTTCATTCATTCCTATTGTAACCTTCAGAGACAGTGATAGAACTGAGTGAAGAACAAAAGGAACACATCCTGAATTCTCAAGAATTTGGCCGGTTCTTTGACAAGGCAACAAGGCTGATGGAGAGGGCTCTATGTGAAGATATTGATATATTTATGGACTACTCTGGGGGTGAAGCTGAGGATCAAGACAAGTAAGTCATCCACTCATAATATTTTGTGATTATTGTGAACCAAATTTTTCATTTGGTATACCTTTGTTGATTACCACAGTTGACCAAGCTGAAGATACTTCAGAAATTTCTTCTACACTAAACAGTTAGTTGGAAAAACCAACTAATAGATCTCATTGACTTGGAAGTAATGTTGGATCTCATTGACTTGGAACACGTCATTCCCTAGAGTCTAATCCTCTTGTTCGACAGTTACGCATCAGAAGATGCATGAATATGGATGCAACTTAAACAAAGGATCTTATTCCCAAGGGTGTGACACATGGTCTGAAATGGGAAAACATTAGATCTATTGCAATTTAATTCTTTATTTTTGTATTTTGCAGAGGAGCTCAGGCCTCTTCTCAGCTGACATTGTCTAGGGATTTCTTTGATGAGAGATGGTCAAAACACAGGACAGTGACATGCTTAGACTGGTCCACACAGGTACAGATATATTACAATGTGTCATAAACGAACTTGCCAAAAATAAGCAAGTGGGGCGAGAATGGGGGAAGCATATGTTTTAGAACAAAACAACCAACCAAAAAGCAAGAGAATTAATGACAGGGATAGCATCATGTAATCTATAAAATAGTAAGCAAGTGAGTTAATATCAACAGTGATGTGTCATATACCAGCAGCTATGATTCAGCGTGGGCTACCTGTGGTTGGATGGCAGAACTATAATATCCTTTTTCTCTTGAAAAATGAATTTTTCTTCTTGTGAAGGGCTATATTGTTCCTATCATCCAACAAGATTGGTGACACCTTGTAGTACAGTCGCAAAAGTACCTTTGACTCTATATAATCCATGCTTTCTTTTTCTAGTATCCAGAACTTCTGGTGGCATCCTACAACAATAATGAAGATGCTCCCCATGAACCTGATGGTGTGGCTTTGATTTGGAACTTGAAATTTTCTAAGACAACACCAGAGTATATCTTTCACTGTCAGGTATGTATGTCTATTCCTTTTAGAATGGCTTACTTGGTTAGTGTGTGGCCTTTGGTGCTTAAGAGCTAGTTTGATTCCTGATGACCTCACATTTCTTGATTTGACTTAGAGGAGGAGAAGGGTGAAATGAGTGCGATATTCTGGTCGAGTGAACACAGACAAAGCAATTCAAAACGAGGCCCAGGGGAAACAAAGGATAATCCTAATATATTCTTTTGTTTCCCCTGGGCCTCGTTTCGAATTGCTTTGTTCATGATCCCTCGACCAGAATATCGAAAGTGGGCTATTGAGTTGAGCATTAAGTTTATCAACTGGTGTTGAATGCACCCTCATGAGCCTACCAATATAAATAAGGATCTTCTTCTTTTTTACCTTTTGTACAGCCATACAAATCAACCATTTTTCTCAACATCAGCTAATTTTTTCACATTTGTTTATAAAGTCACACTACTTTTGCAGAGCTTTCAGTATAAACTGGCACCTCTGCTTTGAAGTAATCACCAGCTTTTTAATTGCTGCTTCTTTTTAAAACCAAATTTCAGTCCCTTATACATATTTCAGTGTCTTGTATAATGTTCTTATGATAAAAGTCAGCTACTTGAACTCATAGACCACCCCCCCAACTGATTTCTTTTATTTCCAGTCTGCTGTCATGTCAGCTACTTTTGCAAAGTTTCATCCAAACCTGATCATCGGCGGTACATATTCTGGTCAGATAGTCCTGTGGGACAACAGAAGCAGTAAGAGAACACCAGTACAAAGAACACCTTTGTCTGCCACTGCACATACTGTAAGTATACCAAGACACATACTGTGGGTATTAGTTAAGATGACACCCACTTACTGTAAGCTAATTATTAATAACTAGCTGATAAACATGCAATGCTGTACAAACACCCAGTTCTGTTTACAAGCCCCACAGCATCTCTCAAAAACTTAGAAACAATTTTAGAAAAAGACATTCATTGATTGCTGTGACCATAGTTAAGGAATCAATACTTAGATAAGGTGCAGACTTGTTTTTACAGTACTTTTTTCCATTTTTTGGTAATATTGTCATGTATGGGAATTTTCAGGGTAATTGTATCCAAATTCAAATTCCTCCAGTCAGAATTCGGCTTGTAGCTGTACCCTACAATAGCATAAATTAAGCTGTAATAATTATTTAATATGCATAATAATGATGCACCATTTAAATATGAGGAAAAAAGGTGCATCCACCCATGCAAATTGTTTTTTTTATGGTTGAGGGTTAGGACTGGGATTGTGCTGAGTTTGAATCTTGCCATTTCCATTTTATTTTCAAAGTGAGGATCACTAAAGTCCCACTCAAATGATAGACACCTTTTTTTTGCAGTAGTGCATCTAACACTGTGCATCCAGATGGCCACAAGTTACAATCTTTAAATGTTTGCTTTGTCACATGCATGTAGTCCTTTCATGTATTACTCTAGGGTACACTTTAACATGTTGTCAGACAGGTTTGACAATCAAATTTACCGGTAGTTGAATATTAACTGAGGGCTTCTGATTGTTTTTATAGCATCCAGTTTACTGTGTTAATGTCGTGGGCACACAGAATGCACATAACCTCATCAGTATATCAACAGATGGCAAGATGTGCTCTTGGAGTCTAGATATGCTTTCACAGCCACAGGTTTGTGGGCAGGTTACAATTTCATATTTTATTGACAAGGTGTACTTGTTGTGGATTTACCTTCTCCAACCACAAGAATGCTAGTAGTGAACACAAGATGATAAAGCAAAACTCCAATTTGAAAAAAATTACTTATATTCATGGTCAATGTGTATGAAAAATATCAATGTCGTGTGCTGGAGGGATGAGGGGGGACTCTAATCCCATTTCCCAGCTCAAATCCCAGTTCAATTCCCATTATCCCCATCTACTGAAATACCGTATAAATCCCATTCACATTGTTATTGTTTTTTTTTTTTGTTTTTTTTTTGTTATTTTGAATCCAAGTCAATTCTCCTATAAAATCCCATTATCCCAGCCCTTGAAAGGCATTAATACCAGTTCCCATTTCACCCCTACAGGACTAACTATAACATGCTGTTTTCTAGGATAACATGGAATTACAGTACAAACAGTCGAAGGCAGTAGCAGTCACTTGCATGTCATTCATGGCAGGTGATGTTAACAACTTTGTTGTAGGAAGTGAAGAAGGCACTGTTTATACTGCATGCCGGCATGGAAGGTATGTAATATATGTACTAGTTATACGATGCAGCTTCAAGTAGAATATTCCGCTCGTCACTTGTATTTTCTAGTATACACACAAGCCTTTAGGTGAGTGTGTATACTGAGAAAATACAAGTGACGAGTGGGATATCTACGGTATGTCACACGAAACCATTGCATAACTATTTTATCCCACACCATAGAAAATACAAGGAAACACAAGGTCTGATGGGAAGAGTCAGTTGAATACTGCTGAGTATACATGGTGTTCCTGCTTTCTGATTGGCTGTATTTTCTATGGTGTGGGATAAATATATATATATATATCTTATTAGTTTGATGTGTAGTATGGCTGGATATTTTACTAGTCATGCCATGATAGTTTGACAAGCTGTAGGTGAGCTAGTATTGTTTGACATTATTTATGGGGTACATGGAATATATCCAGTGGTTGATTGTGTGTTTGTGATCATTGTTGATATTTGTCCTACAGCAAAGCAGGCATTAGTGATGTCTTTGAAGGTCATTATGGACCAGTGACTGGAATTGACACCCATTCTGCATCAGGCCAAGTAAGAGCTTGTTATAGTGGTTGCCAGTGAATGGGTTAACATCATGTAGTGTTTATTTGGGTATCAAGTGTGGGGTCTCTGATTAGTGGCGCATCATTTGAGCAGAGGTTTCTTTTGACGTCTTTTCCTTGATTCAATGAAAGACTTGAGAAACTAGAGAAAGGGAGTATGAACTAATTAATCAAAGTCCAAACCCGGACAAGTACTGTCTGAGCAAGGTCTGCAGAAGGACTCAAACCTGGCTTCACCAAAATTGTGAGACCAACCCAATGACCATTTGAACCTGCTAAGCCTCCTTATTTGAGGGCACATGCTAAACTGATTTACTCTTGATGTATTCTAGATTGACTTTTCATATCTTTTCCTCACATCATCGTTTGACTGGACTTTGAAACTCTGGAGTCACAAGGTAATAACAGTAGTATGTACATTATGACCAGCCTACACATGGTGGTTGATGGTCTCCTTAGTACCTAGCCCAGTCCCGGACTCTCTTTCTGTCCACTCTGGCAAGCTGAGGTCATGGAGGAAAGAGAGTCCAGTAAATAACTTGCATGTCAGCCTAGTAACCATGTGATCACTGTACATATATGTGGTGATTGCCAGGCTATGAAGCCCATGTTGCTCTTATAAATGCTGTTTCACTATCTGTACGAGTGATAACAGTTGAGGAAGTTTCCAATCTTCTTCAAAGAAAGATTTCTAGCTCTGAGAGGTAATGGGATAATAATCTTTCAAATTATAATATTTTGATGAGATAAATCATGGCTTTGTTTGAGAGCTGGTCACCTCCAAATATTCATGCTTTGTTTGACTTGTTTTGAATATAACTCATAATGCTTGAAATACATTACCTCTAACTGACCATGAAAGAGAATCAAGCTTTCATTTATTCAAGCAAACATGAAGATTAGTTTCTGGGAGCAATTCACTGCGTATTTTTGGTACAATGCTTATTTTTTGGCCTCAAGTACCTGGCTTGGGCTGCCTGTGCATTGATCTGATTTACTGGTTCTTCTCATATGCATACAAGTTATACTGGACTCTCTTTCATCTGTGACCTCAGCTTGCTGGAGCAGACAGAAAGAGAGTCTGGGACTGGACTACTTAGTACCTGGCTGTCAGCCAACACATGGCTGAAAGTGGGACAGTTGCTAGCCAACTGGTTGGAACATCTTAGTTATCATACAGTAAATTTTCTATGACTGTGAAAAGTTCATTGCTGGGTGTGCCTCTTGCAATGACTGTAGTGTTTTCAAGCGATTTGACTGCCTGTTTTTTCTTGCATCAGGGACGGATCCAGAATTTTGTTTAGGGAGAGGTGCAGGGCACAAGTCAGCCCTGATTGGGGGGGATTGAATTCTGAATGACTGTCTCTTTGTTGCATCCACATTCATGTACATTTTTTAAGTCATGCATGCTGTACAGTACAAGATCATATGGTCATTTACTTGTATCTGGAACAAATAACTGAAACACTTGTATAATGTACACTCTAATTCTAAACTCAACTGGCATTGCAGAGTCATCGGCCTGTGTATTCATTTGAAGATAATGGGGACTATATCTATGATGTTCAGTGGTCTCCCATCCACCCTGCCCTTTTTGCTACAGCTGATGGCAGTGGAAGGCTGGACTTATGGAACTTGAATACTGATACTGAGGTTTGTGGAAAGAAAACTCATCCAAAATTCTAGCCCTCCCCTCTCACCAATGTGATGCGGGTTCAAGCCTCACCATGCTTGGTGTTGTATATGAGTAGAGTTGTTTGTTCGTTTTCTAAGCGGGGTTTTACCATGATCTCTAAGTCTATCTTTCTGGGCCTTGTAATTGGGTAGTAAACCTGTAGGACTCATCGTCCTCCTCAGTGGTAAATTAAATTAGGAGTGATATGTTGTATAGTCATGGTACATTACAATCATTACAATTGTGAAGGTTGTGGGTTTGAATCCAAGCGAGGTTGGAAGTTAATTTACGAATATATATTCCAAGGGTGTTTTGCCCGGAGTTTAAGCCACATTCCTAAGCACTACACCTTACCATTACTTCCAATATGTATTTCCAATAGTGCCACGCGGTCCACATATTCATATCGTTGTATTTCAATTACTGCAACCCAACATCTATTTCACCCCGACCTGCTCTCAGTCTGACCTCTAGCTCAGCTGGTAGAGCATCAGTAGCACAATTCCGAAGGTCGTGGGTCAAATCCCAGCGAGGTTGGAAATTAATTTTTCCAAATATATTATTCCAAAGGTATTTCACCTGGAGTTTAAGCCTCATTCCTAAGCACTACACCTTACCATTACTTTCACATACATTCATCAGTTTTGGGTTTGTGTGGGTTTTATTGTTTATCCTCAAGCGTCAAGGTGTATTGGCCATTTCTAACAATTCTAATTGATAGATATTAAAAAAATTAAAGTAATTAAATTAATACTAAAAATTTGATTGACTAAATTATTAAATTATTAACTTACTTAATTTTAATAATTTAAGGACGTTTGCTGGTAAATGAAATAACTGAGAATTTTCTGAAACTTGGCATGAATAAACTACATGATATTTGTGTTCAAAATACCAATAAAAAGTAGGGGTCACCGTCTTTATTTTTGAGCTGCGACTTATGGAATATCAACTATTTGGAAGAAAATAACGTGTGTTTTATCATAACTCATGGTCTCAAATTAAAACATTTAAAAAAATGAAAACTAGATTCCAATTTGACACTACTTTTTCTGAAGTTGAGAATAGTTCTTCGTAACATAAAGAACAGAAAAAAAGATCAAAAATGGTTCTACTCAAGAATTATGAAGATTTGAAGTTGTGTGTTGCCGTCAAAATGCACGAGTTTCGATCTTGGAAGGGGTGTAATTTCTTTTAATAAATAGCTATAATTTTTTACCCTGTGATGTGCATTTTTTGCATTTTGACATATATATTGTAGATCTTCAAAGTAGCTTGCTTTTAAGAAGAAGAAAAAAAGAGGCTCACCATTCTCATTTCAGAGATATACTGTAGGTGTCTGAAGAAGCGAAAATTGTCCTGTCTTAATGCTTTGCTGACCAAAACATTCGAATGACATCATGTAGATGAGCACGCGTAAATTTCATGCGTAGAAAGCATGCGTGCGAACAATGCCTGCGAACGTCCTTAATTAGAAGTTAAAGTATCCAATTTTAACATGCTTGATAATATTACCCCTCTATTCATTCTGCAGGTCCCAATAACCAGCACCATGACTGAGTCTGTGACATCCCTTAACCGTGTACAGTGGACACACTCAGGACATCAGATAGCAGCTGGAGATGATGATGGTAGAGTACACATATTTGATGTGGGAGAGGTGAGTTAGAATCTTGTATTCCAAAGAAAATACAGTATGTTTATCATGGTTTTACTGCTAGTCTATTCATTTTGGGATCCAAACTCAATACCAGTCCCACCTTTAAAAAGAAGTGAGTCCTAGGGCTTTTATCTCTTCAAACTCTCTTTCTTTCAAAAAATATTTTTGTATCCCTGAGTATGCAGTCTATTTTTGTTTGGGCCTTCTATTTCAAATGTGTCATGTATTTAGGAATCAGAATTCTGTGTTCAGTAAAACCCTTTTTATAAACACCTTTTAGCCTCTAGGAATATCTTGTGCTAGGATAATTATTGTCCAGTTTGATTGATCCAGTTGTGTTTTTATTTTGTGTATATAGCAACTCGCTGTACCTCGTCCAGATGAATGGAGCCGTCTCCAACACACCTTGATGGATATTCAAGCAAATGCATCGTCTGTCAGTGAAACTATTGGATCACCAAGAATGTCTCCATCCAAGATTCCATTCTCCTAAACAAATTAGTTCAAGGTGCAGCAATACAAAAAAAGTCCATGCAGAGTGCATGTTGCACATATTGCCACCTCATAACAAAGTCGCAAAACAAAAATGTGGGTGATAATAGACCAAATCCAAAACTTGCACCGATGAGAGGCTTAAGTTGTGAACAAAGGAATTTAGCGTGATGAGTAATGCCATTTCCTATTGTTCAAAACTTAAGCCTCACATTGGTGTGAGTTTTGCATTCAGTCTATACCAGCAACATCAACTCTGCAACTTGCAACTCAACATTGTTGCATGACAGAATGCAAATTATTTTGTTGCTTGTTTGTGTTACTGCATCTTTAACTAGTAAATCCTTTACAAAGGAGATATTATTATGACCATGTTTTTATCTTGTTCCATCAAGGTTATAATTGTAAGATAGGATTATGTAAGGAATTTAATGGGAAAAAGTGGGTAAAGATGGGAAGTGGAAAAGTTATATATACTGATAGTTGTCAATCAGTTTTTGTTTGAAGGCTTCTGCAGTATAGTATTAAACAACTGGTCAGCACTCGTTCACATCGGCCAAAAAGCTGTTCCATTGTCTTATGAAACCATAGAATGAGGGGCATCACACACATTTTATTGTCTCATAAGACAATGGAACGTCCTTTCGGCCGATGTGAAAGAGTGCTGAAACCTAAAAAAATTCCATTGTGTTCACTATACTTTGTGACCAGCCAAAGTTAGTGTTGACCAACAGTTGGTCTGATGATTGACTGATGGTGGGTGGACAGCTGGCTAATGGCCAATGAACTATTTTTCAAGATGTATGACTGCAGTGACATGATCTGGAGGAATTCAGGCTGTGGAATACGGTAGCATCCATAATCTAGTTTTACCATTCCTCTTTTTCATGCCTGTGCTTGTGGTATTTCAGAAAAGAATGGTATTTTCACCTGAGTAAAAAATTCTGTTGGTTTGTAGTGTGTAGACAAATTGAACACTAAGAGAAAATGTCCCTATTGTAAAAGAATGTAGGATGTATTTATAAACAATCTTTTATCTTCTAAGATTGGTTTTAAAAGTGTCGCAAATTTTCCCCTGTAATAGTTGGTGTTTATTATTAGCTGCCACATTGGTTAATCAAAAAAGAAATTTATCATGGTCTCTTGTCATGACCACCGACATGGGTGCCTTGTCTTTAAATATTATAGTCCCTCAAATAATCAAACCCCAAGATAGGTCAAAAACCAGTAAATTAAAATTCTAGGCTATTTATACAGCTAGAAAGAAAGAAACTCAATAAATATAAGAAAAATTGGAGTGTTTGTCTTTGTTTGGTTAAGTTTGTAGCTAGAATAATATAAAGGATGACAATAGATTGAGCGTTGGTCTTAGCTTTTACCAAGGGTGGATCACCCAAAAGTATATGAGGACTTGACAAAATTTTGCAAGACACCAGTTGAGGGGGAGGGGTAGGATCTTAGTTCCCTCACAACTTGAAAGACTGATGATAGTGAGAGATGTGGGCTACCTGTGGTTGGAACTAATATATTCCCACCCCTTCCCCTCGCCGTCATTAGATGCTCAAGATGGCGGCCCCATGTGGTTGTTCATGTAAGATAGGTCCTTCCATCCTGAACGCAGATTTATCTTGTCTGACTGACGAATGCCATAAATTACTGCAATGCGGTGCTGACTACTTGCATCTTGATGTGATGGACGGGTGAGACTTTCTCCGTTTTCCTCGTAAAGCCTTTGAACAACTTATCATTCTTGTCCTTCGCCTTTCAGACATTTCGTTCCAAATCTGACATTTGGTGCTCCTGTTGTAAAGTGCTTGAGAAAAAAGATTCCCAATGCTTTCTTTGGTGAGTATTGGTGTGTGTGTGTTCATCCTAGTCCCTCAAGGTTATTGAGTGGATTTGAAGCATGGGACTTATTTGAAGCATGGGACTTCGTGTAGCCATTAATTTGATAATCAAACTGACTCAATGATATCAATTTGATATCGATTTTCTTAATGTTTGTTCTAGACATGCATATGATGGTTGCCAAACCTGAACAGGTATTTTCGTCGAATTTTTCAAGTGTACTCTTTAACATAGACAGGTAGTCGCCCTACTGTATGGGATTCAACATGCCCAGGAGGGCACCACATGCACCTCTTCCCTAGCCAGTTGCCCCAGTTATCAG
>JAABNW020084225.1:0-17407 GCA_015164035.2 Radianthus crispa
AACATTCGAAATTCCTACCGTAACCGTAACGTATCGTAACCGTGAAGGTTTCTCACTCATACGAAAACGACTCTATCAGTAGTTGTCGGCCTCATGGTCGTCAAAAGCTGTTGGGAATAGAAACAAGTGCATGGAAGCGGAGTCATAAAGGCTTTATTTCCGTGTTTGACCAATCAATGCTTTCAATATTCTGGTTGGGTGATCACGCACAAAGCAATCAAGACGAGGCTTAGGGGAAACAAAACAATATATTTGGATCATTCCATTATTTCCCAGGAGTCTCAACTTAAAGTGTAGTGTTCGTGATCACCCAACCAGAATATCGAAAGTGGGCTATTGAAGCTTTTTAAAGCTTCTATTGAAGATTAAACACATTAACGCAAAATTTCATACAAGTGAAGACTGGTGTCTGTTTACTGATGGAGCTTTCTGGATTTGGCTTCTAGTATGCGCTTGTCCGTAGTCACATACATATTTGATGACCATTACAAGAAAGGTCAGTTATGTGGGGGAAATCTAATTGTCCAGCCAACAGGCCTCACAGTCCTTTAGTCCCTCTCTGGTACATTCACTGCTTTCCATACACCGTTTCTGTTTACTGTACAAAGTTTGAGTCAAACTTTTTGAGGCTGAGATTTGAATAATGATTTATGACTACCTTTGAGCAACAGCAGGGGAAAACGTTTGCGCGTGCGAAAGCATTGTGATCATAATAATATATCAGCCATCAAATATTTGAGATACTACTCGCGCTCTGATTGGCTGCCGACCGTGTCTATGTCAGAGGACAGAGACACGCTCAGCATATTATCGTACAAAAGTACAAGGCTACGCCTCGTGTTTCTCTACGACTTTTCTTTTGCTCTAATGCTCCCAGGGTGTTTATATCACAGAATATAGACACGCGCGCCGTTTTATATCCCTTAAAGATCACAATGCCTTTTTGCAGCCTCCATATTTTACCAGACAACTGATTTTTATAGGGAACGTCTTCGTGGCCAGGTGATTTTCATAAGCTATTCTAAAGACGAGGGTAAACTAACATGACAGTGCAGTGCATTATGGGACTGTTGTAAGAGAAAGTTCCAAAGTCATTTTGTCCCCTGAAGCACTGTAATGAAAAATCGAGACAAAATAACAACATATCTGCATCAACTTAGAATAGCAACAAAATGCGCCGTGGTTTCCCTCTGCTTTCTGGGCTCCAAGTAAAGACTTTTTTTGCAACACACATTCAGTGCACTTCATGTGATATGATATAACGTGATGATCATTTTCCGGCATAGCATCTCTGGTTGTATCATTTCTGGATATAACTTCATATAGGACTTCAACTACTTTAACATTCCGCCTCAAACTCCTCGTTGTTGTACCCTTCAGTCAGCAAAATCAGAGCAACTTTATTCTGATATTTTTTGCTAAACTCGTCATGCGAAGGGAAGGCTGCCATGGTTTTGCCAGCGATGCTGTGTTCAGACTTGGCAATAGTTTTCTCTGCACGTAACAAGTCTTGCATGATGTAATCCAGTTGTATCTCCTTCTTTCTCAGCATTTCGTGATTTCGACTCGCTTTTTCAAACAATGCTTCTTGCTTCGTCTCAGGCCAGTCTTTGTATTCTGGAGGCTTGATTTCCATCCATGGCTCGGCTGTTGGCTTCTTTGTGCTAAGCAAGGATCTTAGTCTATCCATGATGAATCCGGCCATGATAAACTCCTCAGAATCGGGATCGACTCCAGTGGACTCTTCTGCATACGAGTCTGCAATCACAGCTATGAACATGTTAAGAAGAAAGAAAATCATAGCAAATACGAAGAAAGAGAAGTAGAGAGGTCCAAAGAATGGAACTGCTTGAGACATGTCAGTGAAATATCCCTTGCCAAGTATCATTGTCAACTGGCTTTGCAGCGTCAAAATATAAGACGAAAAGTCTTCCATTTTAGTACCAAATATCACATAAGCAACGATCGAAAATGCCGTGAAGACTAACAGGGCCTGAAACCCAATGATGGCCACGTCCTTGAGGCAATTTGAAATTGTTCTGGATAGGATTGCAATATGACGGTTAAATTTCATCAGACGAAGGAATTTCATTGTCGCTATGAAGACAATGATTCCGATGACATAAACATTGACTTCGTGCCATTTAGCGATGTACTGAAAACTGACAAAAAGGAAGGGATTATCTTGAAGCTTCTTAATAGTTCTGGCAGTGAATGTAAGACGTACTATGAATACGCCCACAGCAGAGTAGCAAAGTCCAAGTTGAGCGCTTTCAATAAGGTTCCATTTGTTCTTGAAGTACTTCGACCCTTCATTCTTGATCCTCTTACAGGTGTAGAATGTCAAGATGAGGCAAATGATAATTGACAAGGCTTCACAGAATATCAGTAGCATTTTGGATGGCCCAAGATGCAGGTAAAGCTTGAACGTGTTCACCTTAACAAATGAAGATCCACTTCCAGTTCCGGGGATCTCAAAAGCATACGTAACCATGCTAAACAAGTTCACGTGTGGATCAAATATAGTGAATTCCACCAGCACAGCTTTGGAAAACACATCCACCCAGTTGTATTTTTGCAATGTTGACACAACATCTACTGCCTGCCACATCTCGTAGCCCAAATCAGCGGTGAATCCCCCACCATCATACACTCCCTTGTGCCCCCAGAACGGGATTCCGTCTAGATCCCAAGATGTTTGGTATCTCCAAGGGATGGGACAAGCTTCGCTCGTGAGGTTCCCTGGTTCTCGCCAGCCAGGTAAGTAGTATGATGTGTCTTCATTCAGTAAGGAATATTCGCCCACGCATTGTGGTTTGATGCTTTTGGCTACTTCTAATGTGCAATTTTCTGAAAGATCAATGAAATAAAATAGTAAGGAAAACATCAATTTAAATCTCTACCTTCCAAGCAAACCCTTTAGGTTTAATCCTGGAATAGCGTGTTATTGTTTGCGGACGTAGAAAAACTGGGAAACCCAGTGAAAAATTAAACTCTTAAATCACAAGAATATCGTAACAAGCCTCCTCCGCAGGCAACTTCTTGGGCTTCCTTTGGCGGGGCCATTAGCAAGGCGGGCTTCCTTTGGCATAAAGCGCGGGGGATTGAGGACCAAATATTTGCTTCTTTCGTTCCCAGACTCCCGCTCTGAGAGTCAGGCAAATGTCTACAGAGGAGGCTATATCGTAACAAACGCTGCTCACACGAGATACCTGGCCGAGGACACCACAGTTGTAAGGCACCAAACACAAAACACTTGATCAGTATTTACCTCTTTTGACTCTAACTTGTCGTAATCTAGGCATTCCAACCATATAGTAATTTTTCTCAAAAGTAAATCCTTCGGCATCGTCAGGTTTTGTGTTGTACCATTTGCGCGAGAAGCTAAATTTCAGAATAGTGTTTTCCACAAATTTCCACCAGGTAACGTTGTCTCTGACCTGAAAACGAGTACAATCCATACAAGTTTGTTATAGTTTGCAATCTTGTTAGTTAGTTAACAGAAGATAATGAAAAATCTTGCTTTCGTGCATGAATAATATGAAATGTAACTTTCTCTTTCACTCTGCACCCTTCCCGCATCTCTAAGACCCCCTCGGGTTGACACAGCAGTGCATTTTCGAACCGCTCAAGGAGACGCAATAGACGCCATCTTGAAAATATTTTCTCGAGGAGTCCCATAATGCACTGATATGTCAAGTCAACTAAGCTTTTCTCAACCAGGAATCTTCTACTGTTCAAGCATTACGTCTATAGCAAATTTGAAAAGGTGGTTTACCTGGTAGGTGAACATTCCTTTGATATTGTTGGTTTGTCGAAAGGATTCATAATCTCTTATCGAGTAGCTGACACCCAACAGCGCCAGCAGAAATATGGCGAAGAATAGGTTTTCCTGGATGATTCCATGCATGCGTAACTCTTTCATCTTATAGTCCCTTGCTCTTCTGATCAGCTCTTTATTTGGAGGCTGGCATCGTGAGGTGACTGAGATCATGTCCTCATTGAATGTTTCATTACCAGACACATCTACCTGAAGGGAATCCAGATTTTGTTCCTTGGTGTCTTTTTTAGCAAACTCTTGTGGAACTTTCTTAAATAAAGTTGCTATGAATAGCGCCAAAACAAAGATTTTCAAAGGCTGCGTGACAAATGCGTCCTGGAAGAAAGACACCAGCATTGACGATATCCATTTGTTCGAAGTTTCTTTGCCCCACATCATGCTGTAAAAGAGAGTTAACGCCGCCGAAACTAAAGTAGCAAGGACACACAGAGTCCATGCTAAGTAAACTGTCCAATGTGGAAGCCCCTTCTTCTTGGACTTTGAGCCTTCATCTCCTCCGTCATCACCGTTTTCTCCTCCTTCCCCTTCATTTTTGTAGGCAGAACTTCGCTTTACAAATCTATTTTCCGTCTTGCTTTCTTTTGCTCTGGCTTTTTGGAAGATTTGCAAGATGACGACATTTATAGGTAACGCAATAAAGCTACTTTGAATTCCTATGATGACTTGTTTGATGCTCAAAGTGATCGGACCAAGAGTCACAGACGAAGTATCTGCTTCATTTCCAAGATTGTAAAACATAGCATTGGTGATCATAGAAGTGAATAGCAAAGACATGCAGCAGGAAAGGCGCTGTACCCGCGTGAAAGTACTCTTGGCCGGCTTAGCTACAACTGAGATCCAAAGATGCCCATCACAAATATCTTTCTCAGTCTTTTGTCGGAATAAAGTCTTGAAGCTTGTCATCTCATCTTTGGCACTTACTTTCAGTAAACGGTCAATTGCGCCGTCTTCTTTTTCCAAGGCAAACCATCGGTCACTTACAAAGTTGAATTGGGCTTCGGTTTTGATGTTACGGATGATGATATAGTTCAAGTACCAGGAAGAACTTGGTCCAGTCATATCGTGCCATACTCTCACGAAGTGAATTTTCCCAATGTCTTTAGGCAGGAGAACAAGAAACTCATCTGTTGCTCCTCTGTCGAATAGTGATTTGTTTTTGTCGGTGAGATGGATTGCTGTACTCTCACCTTCTTCGCCGACGATAGTAAGGAAAACATTAGCAGAGGTTCCGGAATTGTTCCACGATCCTGTTTGCACGATAACTTCGTAAGGATGGTCTTCCGTCGAATCTATTGTTGATTTGATGACGGTTGTCCCACCCTATAAATAAACAGATACGAGTAAGAAAAAGCTTTTTAGGCAGATGCAATCATTAGCTTAAACGATTCATTCAAAAACGACTAGAATTCGCTATCAGTTTATCAATAAATGTTTTTACAACGACCGTGTGGTTGGTGTACAATAGAGCAAATTTCGTAGGAGTGGGAAACGGACCGTAAGAGTTACGGAAAAGCAAGTTGACGGTGCATGCATGTTTTGTTAGATCACTGTTACGGTCCTTAGATTACGGTCCGTAGTTACGGTCACAATACCGTCACTGCACGGTACGGTCCGTTTCCCAGTCATACGAAATCCGCTCTAACACGGTGACACTATAGTCGGGGTAAAGGACTAGTTATTTTAATCTCATTCCCAAAATACTGAAGAAGAGTGGCGACCTTCATGAAACTAACTAGTATAATAGGAGGAACGACTTTTCTATCTCATGCAAAAGAGCAGTGGAAATTGACAAACGAATGGAGGAAAGTGGATACAATTCTTAGCTAATCGTCCAGTAAAATCCAAAATTAAGAACTACATTACCCTAGCCGCATCTCGCTTGTCGAGTCTTCGCAGGTACACCGCTAGTATTGTGTAGATACTAAATGCTGTTATTATGGTCCCGAGAACCGCCATGTTGTCTGAGATATTGGCAAATCCTGCGAAGACCTTGTCGAAGTCGATTGGATTTGGAGCTACGAGCAGATCCCCTCCAAAAGACGTTAGATGAGTGCACTGGCAGTGTATCTGTCGGTATGAGGTAAGGTTTCCTGTCTGGTGAGAAATGTAATAAGCTGGTTACATTACATTAAATGTCATAAGCTGTCAAAGGTCGTTTGTTAACAATGAGCTATTCAATCCATGGAGAAAAGGCCATTCCGAGCTCGTTTCAGGGTAAGATCATTGGGCTCAATGAAATCTGAAGCTGGTGTTTTGTTTTGCCGTTGGAGAAGCTCAGGTTGCCGGGGCAAGTGCCTCAGTTTGGCGTAAAATCCCGTCCAATCATAAAAGGCGCAGTTACCAAGGTTGGTTTGGTTACTCCCACAAAGAAAAATATAATTTCCAATTTTTTTGGATTCTTGTCCAAAATTATAATGGAATGAAGATCTGGATTCTAAGACGGGACATGGGCTCATAGATTACAATAAAGCTACTCACCGTACACCCTTCTCCCCTCCACGTGTTATTCTGAGCATCCCAAAACAGACAAGGAGAATAAAATCTCTGTATGGTGTAGTTCACATGGACGCTAGGATTGTACTGGACTGGTCCTCCATTGTGTGGTGCCGGGGTTGGGGGAGGGGTCTTGTACTCTAAGCATGATCTCTTGGAGCGGCCACTCCCTTCGCACGCCCATCGCCGCACCCTTTCTTTTTCATTGGCTTTGAAATCCTCTAAAGTTACTATCCCAAGAAAATATTCTCCAAGGTGTTCAAGCCGAGATGTGTCAATGATTATCGTATGAGGATCCTTTTCGCAATCAGTGTAAGGACTGTCTTTTGATTTACAAAAGGAAAAGTCAGGCAAACGTCCGACGAAGTATTTACTGTGTTTGTCAGGCCGCATCGCATATTTCCAGTATATACCGAAAGGAACTTGACCGTCAACTGGCATGATTCTGAAATTCGTAGGTTTTAAAGATGTCAAGTTGAACTTATGAAAACTGAAGCTATGTTTTTGCTTGTTGATGAAGGCCATTTCTGGAGGAGGACATGATGTGACATCACGCGGCACGATGAGGTGGATTGGTTGAGATATCTGAGACACAGATAGACTCTGTTGAACTGGACCTTTTAAGTCGACAAGAAGCACTTCTGATTTGACTTGAAGCCATGTTAGGCTCCAAGTAAAGATATTACGTTTAATTTTCATCATCTACAAGGATATAAAGAGAGGCATATTATAAATAGTTGGGATAGCACGCGCGCTTCGATTGGTTGAAAACCATCTTTGATGAGAGTATCAAAACATGCTCACGTCATCCTCGCATCACGCGATTTCTCTTTGATTTCTTGTATCACGATTAATATGGCGCTTTTTTCAGGGGTGGATCCAGGAATTTTCAAGAGGGGGGGGGGGGAATTTAGGATTCACATATATATTAAACACAAACAATACTTTTTCAAGCGCGAACTTTTAAGGACCGAGTTAATCAAAAAATCTATAGCACATGACTACTAAGAGGGAGAGGGGGGATTCCCCCTTTTCCCCACCCCTGGATCCGCCCCTGTTTTTTCCTCGCATTTGTTAATTTATAAAACTGATCAAAAAGTCACCACAACTACAATTACCACCAGTAGCAACACTACCAACAACAACGCCAGCATCACTAAAACAACACCAACACCAAAGATAAACAACAATAGCAACAAAGATTTTTATTTCCGACTTGTACGTTGACGCTCATCCACCAAGAAGCGCGCAGTGCTCAATACAACAACTCTGAGTACTCAAACTCTGCGTTACTAGTTATCCTTATGGCGACTACCTTACCTTAACACTGGCATCCTCCATGCCATGTGTTGCTCCAAACAAAGTGTTGGAGTTGGGAAATCGAACAGACGCTTTACCAGTGGTGAAACTGATCTTGTTCATATTATCTGTCTTGATGCGCTGAAGTGACATGCTTAGAATTGGAAGGTCAATTTCGAACGGGTCTTCGCCTGGTGCAAGCCCGCTGAGTGATTCTTTAGTCAAGTCATCAATGTTTACTAAAACTTCTTTAGAAATATTTTCAGCCTGTAGAATGAAAAAAAAATTAACACAGTTTTAAAGCCTTGATGAAAACAAGCATATAGGTCTTAAAGTGCAACTGAACCCTCAGACAATACTTTCAGTATTGATTGTACATGAAGTAAATAGTTGAATGGTTAAAAAATTTCTATGTGATTTGAGTGGCTCATCATGGAGATATTAAGGGTTTTGCTTTCATTATGCAAATTGTTTTGAGCCAGTCAAGATTTGTATATTTAATAAAGCCTTAGTTTACGTCACAGTCATTAGCATATTGGAAGAAAAACCCTTCATGTCTCCATGATGAGCCACTCAAATCATATAAAATTTTTAACCATTCAACTATTTACTTCATGTACAATCAATACTGAAAGTATTGTCTGAGGGTTCAGTTGCACTTTAAAATAGTCAGACTGATGGTGATATTATGCATGATCATGACGATGAAAGTATATCACGGATTAAAACAAGCTACATACCTCTAGACGAACTTCGCTGGGAGGTGATGTCCCATTCAAGGTCAGATTTGAATTGGGCAGAGATATGTTAATATCCTTCAAGCCAGGTATATAGGGCACCTTTGCGGAATCTGATGAAGCTGATACGATTTTACTCAAGCCATAGGAAAGAATCCTCACAGTGTCCATCGCAGAAGTCGTCGATACGGATCGATCACGTGACTGGCCGATAGTGAAATCCGACATGACAGAGAAGGAGTCTAAACAGTACCTCTGTAAAAATAGACGTCATGTTTGTTATGCTCCAGAGTCTAGAAGTTGTAACTCACTTAGACGTGCGACCAAAAGACACCAAGTGCGGGTTGACAACAGCGAGTTGATCAACAGGACGTGATTGAAATAGCATGCACTACGCATCAAGAAGCATAGGTGGACCATCTGGAGACATCCAACGAGGTATTGTGAAAGAATTAGTTTTGGTGCATTTTCCAGATGACTGAAGGAAAGGTTGAGAAACGTAGTATTACCGGTGAAAAGTGATAGCGGTGTTGGAGGTGATGGTGATGATAGTAGTGAGATTAGTGATGATTATGATGAAGCTGATAAAATGGAGATTATAGGGATGGTGATAGTTGTCGTGTTGACGATGTTCGTGGTGCGATTCCAGTATTCGGCTTCAAAACCCATTTTCGAACTAGACGTCAAATATATGAAAAACATTCGTGAGTGCTGCACGCATAACGTTTTGCGAGAAGTTTATCCAACACCCAACACCGAAACCCACTGAACCAAGTGTACTCCGAAGGATATCGTCAAAAATAAAACAAGTAGGAAAAAGTGTATTGAAACTGTTATTTAAGACACATTTTATTGTTTTGAATATTACTTTGTTTAAAATTAATTATTTTAGTAGAGACCTGCAAACTAAGACAAATAAAGGTGGACTAACCTGAGTCGCGACGGAGACTTCATCAGCTATGACAATGGTTTCTGATAACGCTGTGGCTAGAATTTGTACTTCGAACATGCTCCTTGGGTCCCACTGCGAAAGGATTTTAGCAGCTTTGGTCCTTATCTGATAAGAAAAACAGTCTTGTTATGCATGCCCTTATATTAGATCTTCAAGGACAGGGAACCCTTCACGGCAGAAAACATTGAATTTCATCAGCTGTAGATGAGCTTTGACCCTGAACTAAAATGTTTCATCTACTCTAGACCTCTGGCTTTCTAATATTCGACATATAGTTTGTTGATAACGTTCGATGAGAGCGAGGTGCAAGCCACTGTAAGCTTGCACGCCCTACGCCTTACTTAGCCATGTTTGTGAACAGATGGCTATCCCCTAAGGGAAGTTGAAAAACCCAACATCGCCTTATTCCAGCTGGAAATTTCTTGTTCAAAATCAAACAATTATCAAATATGATCGAGAGAATTCGGTTTTGGACTTCCAATCAAGTCTACTAGAAAATACTCAAAATACTGTTCTACTGAAAGGTACACTTGAAAACTAATACAAGCAATAAAAAAGAAAACGAAAAGAAAGAAAACCGAGAAAACAAAAAAGAAAAAGAAAAAAAAATAGACGAAAACTCTTCCACCATACCCCCGAGACATCCGCAGAGCTGAGGCAGCGTATGGATTTCGGAACTTAACGGCAATTAAATCCTTCAGTCCATGTGGGTCGATTTTACATAGGAATGATGATCTAGCTTTTCCACAAGCTTCAGGGGAGAGACTAGCCGGCCCCCAGACCGTACCTTTAGCTAGCTCCATCCTACCACGCAAGCAATCGTCGAAAATATCGTGTTAAAAAGTCTAGTCTCTTTGGTGCGTTGTTTTCCTGGCCTATTGTGACGTTGTTTTTGTAGATCCATTGTCCAGTGGAAGAAACGTGTGCATAGAGGAATTCTATTAATCAAGCCGATTCGGCCAGGTAAGCAACTGGATGGGTGACCGAGAATATAAACCTACTAAAAACTTCGTAAATACCTCTGTGAATGTTTCGATGTTTTCCGACTTTACCCAAAAGATCCTAATTTTTTATGAAAGCGGAAATCGATAAACCTTGGAATATTCGTCTGAAGGCGTCAGCAGCCATCGAAATGAGTCAATGAAAAATGTGATTATAGCTTGTTAAGTTTATGCGATAAAAGATCTGCATTATAAATAGATATAAATAATCCTATCCGAGCAGCGCGTTGCTGCTAATAATAACTTTTTAGCTTGAACAAACGGCCGAATGTTCTGCTGGGTGGGACTTGATTGTCTCTAATCCAGATGAACTCGATCAGTCCAATATCATCTAACAATAACTATGTTCATAATAAGAACGCGAAACAGTTGATCTTACTTGCATTCTTAGAGACATGTGCTCCAGTTCACCGTCCATGCTGTTTAGTACCGACATCATGGCTATAACTCGACTGCATGCATCGGGTAGGAGTCCTTTATCCATAAGACCCTGAAGCCCAGAACGTCTGGTATCCAGAAAGTCTAGATATCCTAAGAGAAGCGTCGTTGTGTTTGCAGATTCATTTCGCACAACCTAATACAAAGTACAGTTACCTTAACAAACCCTATTCGATGCCATTCCCGTCTCGTGAGCACTAGAAAACTATCCTGATGTGTCCTCTCCAGATCATGGAAATTGCGACTTCCAAAACATTTCTACGATACTTCCAACTTTTGGACACTTCCCATAGTATGGAATTTCGTTGGAAAATTTATTGGAAGTCAACTCCAACATTTTGGACACTTTTATGATATGGAAAAAATTAACTTGTCGATTTTCAACTTGAGTTTTCTCTGATAACACCTGAGAAAATGAAGGCTACTGAAGTAGAGATTCTTTTTCAAGTGCTGATTTTTCAACTAGTTAAAATTTCCAGCCATTTTAGGAAAGGCAGTGACTATACGTCCGGCAACCGGACACGGTCTTCAAAAAACTAAACGTCCGGCAGTCCTAAATTTTTGTGTGTACTTGGATCGTTCGTATTCTATATAGAGGGTTGGCTAAGAAGAGAAAGATCGGAATATTTGGTTTTCTGAAAGCGCTTGGGGATTCTAAATAAGGACAAACAGTTAAACAAGAAAAATTGTCTGATTTCCAAGAGAAATATGGAAAAATTTAGGACTGCCGGACGTTTAGTCACTGCGTTTAGGAAAAGGTCCTGTCAAAATATCAGGTTAATTGATTACCATAGTTTGTAAGACTGTCGTGTTGTACGCTCCCAGAAAATCCGCAATTCGCATGGTCATCGTAATTGTATAGTTGCCATTGGGGTTACCGAGGGGCAGAGGGATTTCAAAGGAAGGAAAGGCAGAATGGTAAAACATTAGATCTACACCAAAACGTGTTCGATGGTAAAGGCTATAGGTCAAAGGCAGATGGTCGTCCATCCACTCACTGAAACCAGAAAAAGAAAACAGAATCAAAGTCTATGATATAAATTGTGCTAACTCAACATATCCACAAGAGAAGGTTAAATAAAGGCGGTGTCGAGATGAGTCGCCAGCTTTGGGTCTTGGGTCTTGATGATACGGCGTCGGTGATGGTGTTGATGCTGCCGCTGTTGTTGATGATGAAGATGATGATGATGGCGATGATGCTTGTAGTGGTGATTGAGGTGGTGTTGATGATGTTTGAGGCGGTGGCAGGGGTTTTTGTTCATGTAAAGTGTGGCGGTGATAGTGTTGGTGATGATGATGATAAAGATAATGAGGGGGTGGTGGTGGGGATGATTATAATTTTACGGCTGATATAGCATAAATAATAATAATGCTAGTGATAACGGAGGTTTTTTACCTGCAAATAAATTTGTATAAAGCATCACTCGAACCTTCCACATCACAAGAACCGCCATAAGGAGGCCTGTTAACTGAAAAGATATATTCGACCAAACCACGTGGTCCATCAAACATCCACCCTGTCGCCTGCAGTTTGTACTTCCCTTTTGTTACAATGCTATTGGGTGCCATGACAACGAAGCGGTTGTTCAATTCTGTGTTAGTAATATTTCGTAATTCTTCAATTTCCACCCAAGTGAAGACGTTATTACTTGTTACTTCAAGGAAAAGACGCCAGTGATAAGAAGCAGTGTCTGTCAGATCTGGCGAGAAGACTTCTAAAGAGAGCTTGTCTTTTGGGTTAACCAAAGTCAGGCAATTTGTCAAACATCTGAATAGATATGTTAAAACATAAAATCTTAACAATAAATTAACTTCAATAAATTACCATATTTGTCATAAGTTGTCCTATTTCCGTACCTGTGCTTCAGTAACAAAAATATGTGAGCATATCAAGATTTCAATTCTTCTTAAAGAGCCATCGCCAACCGTCATCTTTACGCATTTCTGTTTTTTGTTTCGAAACTAACTATAAGGTTAAAACATTTACAAAAACTAATAGGCCCTTTGCAACACGTTGGAATGCAGCTGAATTTGGAGCCGGGCAAAACAATAGCTTTCTGGATCTTTCTCATTGGGTTCTTTTGTCTTGCCCTCCAAATTCCGACGTACTGCAAAAGGCTTATTTTTAGTTATCTAAATATACTCTCTGAATCGAAATATTGTAATTATTGTCTTAAAAATGGATTGTCAAAGGTATTCAAATTAATGAATAAATCGAGCTACGACCGTGGTGCATCATGGATGACTATGGATCTTTTAAAGTAAGCAGTAGTTGTTTTGACCTCCAGACTAGAAATGGTGCACGGGCTCTGAAGTTTTTGCTGATCATCCACAAAAAAAGATGCCCACTTTAGACCATTTAAGACTTTTACATTTGCAAATAGGAGATTTTTATAAAACCTAGTTTGATATTCTGCTACATACCTGAGATAAAGGGTTGGAACATTGGCTATTCTCATGAATTGAACAAATCGTGCATGTCGAACCATTCCTTGAACAACTTTGAACACATCAACAGCGATGCTATAATTGTCATCTATATTCATAAGGGCAGTAGTGTAGTTAATCTTGGATTCTCCTTTGTGAATTGTTCTATCTGATCGACAGAATCTGGATTCGTTGTACACAGGGAGCCCAGAACGATTTAAAGGAGACATTGATCTGATGCTTTCAATGGAAGGCAAGGATCCACTTGAACAAGACCAGTAAAATTGAAACCCATCACTGTTAGTAGCAAAGTCTGGATCGTACGTTTCTGAGGCATCGAAGTATATCAATTTATTCAACCCTCTCGTGACGAAGTGTCCACCCAGGATGATCGGAATCAAATCGTTGGCAGTAACTTGTATGAATCCGCGCTGAAACTGGTAAACACCAACAATACCCTTCATTGAAACGTTAAAGAGAACTTGGTACAAGCCATAATCGAGTGTCCTTTTGTAAATGCCTAGAGATTCCAGGGTCTTATAGTAAAATCCTCTAGAATCCTGAACTGAGGTCAGGCTTACGTTCCAGTCAACATTATAGAGACTTGTGGGATCACAATCGATATATATGGTAGTGTATACCATCCAATCCTGTACTCGAGTTATTATGGTTGGGTCTTTCTTGATGGTGTTAATATTGATTAAAGAGATGTTAGGAAAGTTGCACCTCGCTGAAACGACCGCAGCACTACTCTCCACAGAAGCCGAAGAGATCGCATTTGACCCACTGACAGACACAATGTATAAACCTACATGTCTGTAAATGTGGTTTATCAAGAATGGTAGCTGCATGTCTATGAATGTAACTGATGGGTGATCAATAGAACATTGAGGTTTCCCGATCCCGTACATCGAACCGTCACCTGGACGAACCACGTAACAAGAATTCGTACCTTTATGGTCAGCGGTAATTACAAAAGTAAGAGTATCGTTAGCGACCACAGGTGTAGTTGGAGCCAGGCTAACCTTCTGGATTGCATGTTGTACTTTGATGGTCTTAGACAGTAGTTGATAGCTTAGATGGTTACTGCAATTTACTGCTATAGTGTAAGTCTCAGCTACTGCATAGGTGTGGTTAAACCGAGTTGAATTGTCCAGTGAGGTTCTGTTGGTCAAGGTACCATCTCCAAGGTCGATCAGACATAGGAAAGGGTTTCCATAAGAAACGGTCAAGTTGACCAACGTAGAGTTAGGGTAGACAGTATCATGGGCATCCAGGGTGGCGTTCGCTATCACGTCAATCTTATGAATCGTAATGTTGCAGGCAGTAGAGTATGAGCTTGCGTTGTTGTACGCCAAGACGTTAGGCGTCCTAAATGCTGCAGTGCGATATCTGTGTACAAGTGTGGTAGAGGTCTGGTTTAGCAAACGACTCCCATCATCTACATCGATGGAGAAGTGTGGGTTGGAGCCGTTATGAACCTCAATTTGAAACACGACATCATCCAACTCGTAAGTACGATCAAAGATAGTATTGGTTGATAATGTTAGCGTTACATTGACGGCAGTCTCCACGATGACTGTCAAGCTAATTGACATCGTATTTAGGAGATTTGACACAGTCATTTCGATTGGGAAAATGCCCACTGCATCATACTGATGAAATGCCAAACCCGTCTGTAATGCATCTCGAGTTATTACAGTAGAACTCTGAGAAGACCCATCGCCGTAACTAAACCCTAGTTGCAGTATTAGACCTCCTTCAACTCTCCAGTCGCAAGTGAAATTCTTCCCAAGAAGAACAGCCTTCGTAGCGTTTTGCTGTTCAAAGCTTCGTATTGTGTGCTCCACGTAGTGCGCTCTCCGGGTGACTTGGTGATATGGAGCAGTAACCATTATTTCTACAATACCGCTGATAGTGTATGTATGCTCGATAGCACAGGCGGAAGTATGGACATTGGTTCCATCGCCAAAATCAATGATCAAGTTGAGCCCTGTACAGTTTTGTATCGTAAGAGTTGTGGTTTCGTCTTTATTGAACAACGGTGGAGCTGTGTAATTGGGTGCTGGGTGATAAGAATAAGAAAAGACAACAATTATAAGAACATGTTGGGTGATGTAAGCGTGCCAGCAGTAACTAGGTCAAACTCCAAACCTTTCATAAGCCGAGCCTATGATGACATCAAACGAGCTGTCTTATTAACGAATGCATGGATAAATAATCTACAGGTTGCCACTTTGACCATCTCACTCACATGTACTTTTACTACATCAAATATTTTATACAAACAACTTTGAACTCGCAAGTTACGTCAGGGAGGAAAGAAAATCTGGGAAAGAGTCACAAATCGAACAAACTAGAACCCGAGAGGAACTTGGACGGATCGCAAGACGAGCGGCAACACCTTTGCCACCCACGTTACCAACAATTCGTCTTAATGGCTCGCCGAAGTAAATTTCGGTGTTTTACCTTAAAGCACCATTATGGATGTATTCGAAAAAGTATAAATGTACGTAAATTAGCACTAAAGCTTATTACTTTTAATGAGACAAACTGTCTTCTTACCAGGACAAAGAGGCCCATAGCATTTTCTCATCTGCATATCGCTTCCTAGTCGTGTACAATTTCTACCACCATATATCGGCTCGGGATTTGAACAGTTTCTCTTCCTGAATTGAAACCCTAGCCCACAAGTAGCGTTGCATACGGACCAGTTAGAGTAAGGGGTATAATATCCATCGTTTGGGGAAACTGGAAATCAAGAAGATCTTGTGTTACTGAGATGTAAGCAAAAGACCCTTTCAGTTACGTGACAATGCTTTTCCAATTCAGACCACGTGTCATTCCCAAGAGTATCATTTCTTTGTTTAACGGTTACACATGAGAGGACACAGGAATATGGATGCACTTTAAACAGAGTCATTTCTCTAGGGAATGATACGTGGTCTGAAATGAGAAAACATTGTCATGTAACTGAAAGGGTCTATTAATGCATCCGGGATGACAAATAGAGGAAGGTGGGATGGTGGGAATCGAACTCTTTTACATTGTGACGTATATTATGGTGTAAACACTCAATAAATTAACAAACAAACAACACTCCGCCTGAAATAATTGGTAATTTAGGCAACAATGCTGTTACGACAGCATGAGAAAAAAGAAAAGAGAAAGAAAGAAAAAAGAAAAGAAGGAAAAAGTTCCATGGATGTTACTAACCTAAGAATCCAATGAGTTCAACTCTCAAAGCAACACCGTTGGTCCAGTTGAGGGGAACTATCCTCACAGCTTTGACAACAATTTCAGACTTCAAAATATGAGTTACGACGCCGAACGTATCGTTATTTCCATCAAATATCTAAAAGCAAGAAACAAAAATAAAATTCAGTGTAATAAATAGCAAGAAAAAGAAAATGAAAAGGATATATATTTAGAGGGGAAAATAGGGTAACAGAAGAAATGGTCTAAAAAAGCTACAGAGCAGAAAAAGGGAAAATTGGAAGGGAGAGAAAGAAACAGACAGATAGAAACTAGACAGACAGACAGATAGAAACTAGACAGACAGACAGATAGAAACAAGACAGACAGACAGATGGAAACTAGACAGACAGACAGACACAGACAGATAGAAACTAGTTAGACAGACAGACAGATAGAAACTAGACAGACAGACAGATAGAAACTAGTTAGACAGACAGACACAGACAGACAGAGAAACCTATAGAGAATTAGAATCGTCAGTACTTTTAAGATACTATATTTGAACCTTTTGGATTCCATCTTCAACATAATCAATCCAGTTAGAACCATCTGTGCTTGTTTTCAAAGCATAGCTGGTAACAAAGGCAGGGTTTGTAATAGAATGACGTCCTTGAGTCGAGATACCCATCAAGCGCAATTGATTGACAACCTTTATTTCCAGGTATGGAGACAAGTCATTCAAAAACGGCTCCCAGCCGACAAACATTACATCATCGTGGCGGTTCAACCTTGCTTTCCATGGTTCATGATCTGGCTTAAACGTCGAGGCTGATATATAGGTATCTGGAATGTCACCACTGTTGAGTCCTATTGGCTCTAGGACTATGAGAAGAAATGACATAAAACAAGGGTTCTACTAGGGATGCGTACTCAATAAGCCAAATTGGAGTTTCAAAACAGTCTTCAGTGCGCATGCGATTTTATCCCGAATTTCTCACCTTCTTTTGTTTGAACCTTCTAT
>JAABNW020084336.1:3021-17396 GCA_015164035.2 Radianthus crispa
TGATCATGAGATTCCTTGAATATAAGAGGCATTCAACAACTTACTATAGAATACCTGTTGATGCTAACTGTGCCAACAATACGGCTGGCTGGTAAGAAACCAAGATAATGCAGGTGCTTAAACAACCACAACGACAACCATTCTACTATAACATTTTTGTTACAAAATTGTGTCTTTTCATGTTAAATTTCCTCCATATCATCATCATCACAAGATAAAGTTTCACATTTCATCTTCTAGTTGGATCACATGAATATAAGCAAACAAGAGAAAACTGGGTAGCAAAACTTTTATAACTTGATTAATTTAAACAATAATATTCCAAAACAACACTACAGTCTGTCGAGAGTAAAACTGTTATAATTTGGTAATGAATTTTTGCATAAATTGTAATGTGAGTTTGTAGCTTTTGGTTTCAACTTTATAAAAATATAGTGAAAGCATTAATCAGACCCAATAAATCTTTCTTGTCTTTCTAGTCTTTCTAGAGATTTGTGTCTTGGATATCTTTTTATGTACATACAAACTGCTATTAATCATCCTTCTGACGACATTTGTATTCTATTTTCAATGGCAGCACAAGCTAGAGATGGCCCATTTATCACATGTGATCATGCTGTTATTGTATTCATTGCCATTTAGTTATGAGTAATCATTTGCTGCAAGTGTTGTGAAATTTCAACAGAACTATGAACCAAAGCCTTTAATTTCAGCGTTGAAAAGAAAGGTCCTTTAATTTCAGTGTTGAAAAGCAGGATTTAATGGTATTTTATTCCAATGGATGGATTAGGAACACATCAATGACTGACCACTCATCCTTGAAAAGTTTTGATCTTGACAGTTGATTGCTTTTTTCACATGTTTTCAAAAGAATTTTCCAATTATGTTTTCTGTTTACAGCCAATCTCAAAAACTTTTGACAAACATAATTATTCAAATGATCTAAGTTAATAAACTAGGAAATTTATTGGAAATCAAAAATTCTTATCACTATTAGCCCAACTTCTAAGACACAATCAATATCGGACAGAACATTTCCCATGGTGGTAGTAAACAGTAGGAAGGAACTCAAGTAATCCCTTAAATCTTACAGGAAATCTAATGATTTGAAAAATGCTTCACTGTAGTAACATCAACAGATGATCTCGTTGGCCAAATTTAAATGGTCACAATAATATCACAAGAGGGCGCGCCATTTTTAATTTAAAATTCCAATAGAATAAATCCCGAACGACGTATGTGTGATTGAGTAAACGATTTGAGAGAACTATTTTAAACGTATTAACTCATTACTGAGCTAACAGGAATATTTTTCCAACAGATGACAGCTTTACCCGTAGATGATAGTACATCATCATCATGAATTATCATCGTAATTTCAACCTTAGGATTAGATTATCTCTCTCCACCAACACATCCTTCAAATATTCTTAGAAGGTAATATATGACGCAAATCTGAAAGTAATATTTTTCAACATAAAACGATCGGTATCAAGGAAAACAGTCAATCAATTCAACAAGAAAAACATCTTTACAATAACAAATCATCCGCCATAACCAGACACGTACGTTGCAATCGGATAAACAAAGAATTCATGGTTTTTATCCCCATAAAAATCACAATCTAATTCACACCAAAAACAGATTTATAGTTTATAGGAAATCGGGTAATCTAAGGAGCGTCTTGGGTATTTTTTCCTTACCTTTTTGCTCGTTCTAGATCGTCATTCGCTTGCTCGAGTTCGCGAACATATTTTTGTAGTTCCTCTTTCACAGCTCTGAGTTGAGCAGTCTCATCTTGTAAAGCAGTTACCGTTAAATAAGCCTCATTCTGGCCAGCTTCGAGTTTTTCCTGGTAAAATGACATTCAAGGAGACTTATATGATGGTGGACGATAAAACGCCGGTTTACGAAGGAAAACGAGGAAAGAAAATCTTTGACCCAAATATATGAAAAATGTCAGCGACTGGCTTTCATAAATATGTAATACCAAAAAAAGGCGTCGTAAACATAGCTCAAATCGTTTCTCCAGATGCCAAGAAAATGAAGGATCTGATTGTCTTACCTTCATACTTTCATTTTCAGCTTCTAGTCGAGCTTTTGCTGCTAATAATTCTCGTTGTCGAGACTCTGCCTGCTCCAACTGAGCTTCGAGCTCGGCTTCCAGTTCCCGACTACCTTCCTGAAATTCATCGAGTTCTTCTCTCGCTTCTAACCACCTAAATAACCCATCAAATAGGCTCAAATTTAGCCATGTTCAAGACACTTTGTTGTACAATAGTACTATGACAAGAAGACAGGCTGTAAATGTGTTTAACACGTACTTTTGTTCATATTCTTGAGCAAGCCTTTTCCAGTAGGCAGCCTCTTCCTTAGGATCAGCGAACTCCAAGTCCTTGTCGCTCGCATTACTCATTCCCAATTGTCGCATATGGTCAACTATGAAGCCCAACACAGTCACTCATTCAACCACTAGCTAAAGAAATATTTCGTTTTCCGTTAACTGACAAATTTAGCACAAAAACTCCGGGTTTTTCCCATGGATAAAAACAGAGTTTCGAAACAGCGTAAAGTCCAAAGCCGACACATCAAATGTAAACCGTCCCTTGATGACGTCATGCGCGATATGACCTCGCTGCACCCTGGGTAAAATTCTTGACTGGGCTTTTTTTCTAGACCCAACCATTTCTAGACCCAGCCATTAGGGACTATCAGGTGATATTTATAGGACATTTATAAACTCGATTAAGTACAAAAGCGTTTTTGTTCGAGTTTTTCTGGGGAGCAAAATGATGATCTGAACCTTCAGCAAACTATAAAAGACCTACATTTTGACGCTTGTCTATCACTTGCGCTTTTCTCATTCTGAGCTTATTTAGGACGGAAGTGATATGACGCCAACTCCCATTAAGTTTCCTTTCCTATTCATTAATTGTTTTATTTTTAGTATATGATATCAGAATTGGTACACTTTTCAAAATACAGTGGCGGCAAGTTTGGTTTTGGAATGCAAAAACTTCAAAGTCGTAACACTTAAAGAACCTTCCAGAGCGTATGATTGCTGGCGTTGTATAGCTATAAGTCGAGAAGTAGAAAAATGCAACCGTCATAAAACATACAACAGTAGTCCTTTAGCCCTTTCCTCTCCTGTGTGGCGAGATAATTATGTAAATGACTAAGAATGCTCCCCTTTTGGTGAGAATGACCTAGTCACGGATTGTCTGGGTGGCAGAGCACGCACTGACCATGGCTGCATATTAAGAACATGTTCATTATCTAGAAAATCAAGTTTTCCTCGTTGGATATCAAGTTTTTTGATAGCTAGCCGACGACCCGTGCGTGACCTTCTGCTGTGTCGTCAATGAGCGACGTGGCCAGTCTGATAAACATCACGGTTCTGTTCATTTGTACTTGAAAACCAAGATATTATGCGCTTGTCCTTGTTAAGCTCCGGGGTGGGGGGGAGGGGACCACGGGCATACCAGGGGGATTTGACATTTTGATGTATCTCCAGCGTCAAATTCCCTAGCCTCGAGATGGCTGCTGATTTGAAATACCCCTTCCCCCAGGAGTTAAAATGATCCAATGCTCAAACACGTCTTATTCAACCTGTCAAAGCCAGGACTGAAAAACGATCCAGCGGTTGCATGTAAAATCGCGGGCTCAGCTTTTTCCTATAGAAATGCCTATGGTTTTTGAAAAATCTCAAAAACTTCCACTAAAGTCCAAAAGTTAAGCTCATTCCTTGAAAGTTAAGGAAAAAAGGTATCTTAATTTGTTAATCGATGTTTAAGGCTTCTTTTTACGATGTGTAGCATTTTTCTTAAGCTTGTAGCAAAACGCTGTTCCCTGAAAACCTCGACCAATTTTCGTGTTTCTTGAGATGTTTTCAAGCAGCCATGTTTGTTTTCGTAGGAAATTTGGTGCATGCGCATACGTTTTTCAGCCCTGTTCCTGTCAAATATTCCCACCCTAGGGAACTTGTGGCATGCCAAATTCCCTACCCAGGGGAAAGAAATAAATGTCAAATCCCCCAGGTATGCCCGTGGTCCCACATGGGCTAAACATTGACATGTGCATTAATCTTTTCAGTATTAATTTTTTAGAAGGGGTAGAGGGCAGAGGGCAGAGGGGGTTCGAGAAAAATTTACACTGTAAAAAGGGGATCACCTAATATTATCTCTTCAGTAGTAGGGGGGTCATCGAGATAAAGGAAATATGAGGGGTGGGTCACTTTTTTAGTTAAATACAAAGGGGGGGCTAAAAATTCTGGATGCTGTTGAGGATTCCCCCCCCCCCCACCCTTCTAAAAAATGAATGCTCCCTAAAGTCAGGTAACTTTTGATTGACTCAAGCTGTGAATTTACACATCAACCACGATAAACGTAAAAAGACCACGCTTTTTTGTCTTGTAACCACAAAAAACAATACTGAACCCCACACACCACCTACACCTCGGTTTCCACATCTTTTGATACACTGCTTACATAAGCCATAGAAAGCCAATAAATTAAAAAGTACAAATTTTGTAAAATATTTATTTCTTGAATAAGTCTCAAAGATAAAGAACAAAACAAAAACTAAAATCTTTTCAGATGAAAGTACGAAAATGTTTTATATAGGTGTCTACCGGGATAGGAACAACGAAAAGTTGCGTTACGTCAGATGCCCATCATTAACTGGGTTGTAACTTCTAATCTTGGGTGTTCCTTCAAATCTCGAGGAAATAACGGATTCGTGATCGATATCAGGCTGTTGTTTTAGCAATCATCAGGAAGTATTCCGTGTGGAATGGTCGGTTTGGTAATGTTGATAACTTACTCAAGTCAACTTCAAGCGGAGTAATATCAAAGGTCTTGCCAAACAGCCTTCTTAGCACTGGTTCAGGGACATGGGAAGGGCGGCTGTCATTTCCTGGGTCTTCTGGATAGACGTTGTTTTCGATCATTATGCATCCACTTGGACAAAGTAGAGACAGTAATGTATCAGCATAACGGCTGCCTCGGTCATCTACGTACAACCCAATAGCTGATAATGAGCCCCTGTCCCAGATGGCATCAAATGTTCCACCTACGATGCTGGGGGTCACTTTGAACACATCCATCTGGTAGATAGAGAGATCCTTGCTCTTGTCAAGCGACCAATAACACTTGGCGCCATCGGGATCTAGGTTTTTAACACCATAAGCCACGTTATTTTCCTTGAAAAATTCTAGAATTGGTTCTTCAACTGCTTCAAGACCAACAACTTGGAAGCCTTTCTCGGCCAACCACATCATGTCCACGGTCTTTCCGCATAAAGGTATGAATATCCTCGGCTTAGCGGCCTTGTTCTTGACCAACAGTTTCTCATAATGCTGCTTTAGGCATGGCTGTACGTAGTCCATATGCCATGGGATGAACCCTTCAGTCCAATTTTCTTTCCAGTCTTTGTCAAAATCCACATGGGACGCCATCTTTGATGATGTTATGGAAAAACCACAGGGAACCCAACTTGAGAATAAAAATGCCTTTTCACGAAACTAAGTGGTCTCGATAGTCTAATATCTTTTTCAGGTTCAGTGTCTTCACTCTAGGATTTCTTGTGGCTAGTCAGGGTCTAAAGCCTTGCACGTTTTCACGTTTCTATTGATATGGTGATGGGAGTCAAAAGAGCAAGCCAATGAATGTTCAGGAAATCTGTGGGAACATTTCTCAAGATAAATTGATCCTCAGACACTGAACTTAGTGGGCACTTTCCATTTGGAAAAAAATTCCGGAAATTCTGGTTGGAAATCAAATGGAAAGCGACAATTCCCGGTAAAATGTTTCGGGAATTTAGGGCAACCTTTCGAGCTTGTCCCAAAAGTGGAAATTTCGCTTTCCATTTGATTTCCGATTAGAATTTCCGGAATTTTTTCCAAATGGAAAGTGCCCAGAATCTTCCTGTTCCAAAGCCACAAAAACATTCATCATTTTGAAATGGCATGTATCATCCTGTGGGCTACCTGTGTTAGTGGGCACATGACTTTTTCAGTGTGGACCCTTCCATTTAACCAGAGAGCATTCCGGAAACTTGAACCGATTTTTTTGCTTAATGGAAAGCGCACAATACTTTACAAAACTGTGTAGGTATATATGCCAATTATAAAAAATAAAAAGATAAAAGAATATTATTTAAACACAGCCACTGCATTATTTAAAATTGGATATATTTGAATGAGCTCCAAAAGTTCGTTTCATAAATAGTGCAAGACTGTGCACCAACAAAAACTTAAAAAATGCGACCAATTATTAATACTGTCTTTGGAGATCTTCAAACCATTCAATCTGTGCTTCTAATATTTGATATCATCTAGCCATCTTGTTAATCACTGTCTCAGATTATGCTCTGAACCAATCGAAAGTCTTGAGCCTGTGTTTATTCAAGCCAGTCACAATCCCAGTGCTCCTTAGCAGTCTTAAATGCTGTGAAATAGAGATATTTTCTGATATGCCTCATATATATTGGCATACATATGTGGGGTATATGCCTCCTCAGGTTTCAGCCTCTGGGCCAAAACCCTGCTGGGGCTGCCACAATAATGAAGCTCTGGGGAAACAATGGAATGAGATTCCTTTCTTTCACTAAGCCCCCCCTTGAATTGAAATCTGCATGATCAGCAAAACAGAAGATTGAAAGTCAAGATCAAAAGGGCCTGAAAGGGGACCTAATCCCATTTCCCAGGCAAATTGTTTTAAAATCCAAGTTCCAATCCCACAATCCCAGCCTGCTGTGATAAAATTTCAATCCCATTTCTCTATATTGTTTTTATGCTCATGAATCCCAGTGCAGAAAATCCCATTTCCCAGACACTGAACATGACAAATCCCAGCATTCATTTTATCCCTTCAGGACCTTGAGGCTGGCACAGTATTAACAGCATTCTCCAGGTGCTGGATCCCATTTTACAGGGAGTTTTCTCCAAAGTGCAGGTTTTGTGGCAGCAGATGATTTTGCATAACATTTGTGCAATGACCTTGAATAACTCTGCATAGCAGGCCTGGTATAGATAACTTTGTTAATTTTTTTACTTCACAGAAAAGCACAAAACCTAGCTATTATAGCCCACTTTTCATATTCTGGTTGTGATAACGCACAAAATACTTCAAGATAAGGATATCGGTAAACAATGGAATAATCCAAATATATTACGTTTCCCCTAAGCCTCATCTTGTACTGATTTGTGCACCAGTCACCAAAACAGAATATCAAAAGTCTATCATTATCCTTGAGAATTCTCAATGTTTTGCCTTCAGCCTCATTAGTTTATAGACTCTATCATATTTTTTACTCTTAGTCAAAATACTCTGGTCAACTTCCAGGGGAGTAATATCAAAATTCTTTCCAAACAAATCGTTGAGGACAGAAGCTGGGATATGAGAGGGATGACCTCCATCTGGCCCTGAATCGTTATACCAGATATGATTCTCAACCATCACACAGCCATGTGGACGAAGAAGAGGCAACAAAATATCAGCATAACGGCTGCCTCGGTCATCTACGTACAACCCAATAGCTGATAATGAGCCCCTGTCCCAGATGGCATCAAATGTTCCACCTACGATGCTGGGGGTCACTTTGAACACATCCATCTGGTAGATAGAGAGATCCTTGCTCTTGTCAAGCGACCAATAACACTTGGCGCCATCGGGATCTAGGTTTTTAACACCATAAGCCACGTTATTTTCCTTGAAAAATTCTAGAATTGGTTCTTCAACTGCTTCAAGACCAACAATTTGGAAGCCTTTCTCAGCCAACCACATCATATCCACGGTCTTTCCACAAAGTGGTACAAAGATGCGAGGTTTGGTTTGTCCGCGGTCGTTTATTGGTAGGAGTTTTTCGTAATGTTGCTCCAGGCATGGCTGAACGAAGTCCCTATGCCAAGGAGCGTCTTTATTAGTCCATCGTTTAGACCAGTACTGAACGTTCACCACATGCGCCATGTTTGTCTCGAATGCACAGGGAGCCCAAGCAATGAATCTGACATGAATTAGAAAAAAAACTAAAAAGACGAAAAATATAATTTCAACCTTCTAGAGATATTTGTGTCTTTTTATTAAACCTCTAGAATGGATTTAAAAGGGTTTTTTAAAAATCTTCCTCCAAAGTTATAATAATTGGAGGAAGAATTTTTTAAAAGCCCTTTTAATCCATTCTAGAGGTCTAATAAAATGACACAAACATCTCTAGAAGGTTGAAATTTTATTTTTCGTCTTTTTAATTTTTTTCTAATTCATGTCAGATTCATAGCTTGGTCTCCCTGTTTCGAATGCCTGCTGTTGTGAAGTATCCAAATACTGGGCTTGCTGTGTTGGGGCCTCGTCCTGGTGTCTTGCACGAGTTCCTCATGGCGTCCATGTTGAATGCATTCAGGCTGTAGTTGCTTGCCAAACTTGATCAACCTTTAGCTTTATAGATACAATATTACAACCAAAATGACTACGTTCGAGAATCCGAAGATCAAGGAAGAGGATGATATCGGTGCAACGATAAATAGCTTGCGAAAAGAGACAGAAAACGGACGAGAAGGCCGAGGGCGCGAAGACAGCTACGGTAAGAGTAGTCTTCGTACTCGCTTTATCTGCGAGTTTAGAAGTGAACTAATTTTATACGAATTTAATGATTCCTTGATGAATTAACTAGACGAGATGTACCAAGAAATAACTGTATTCTGACTTATATTCTGTGCTTCAAGACTTAATACTGTTATGTGTTTGTTACAGAAAGTGGCAGAGACAGACCAAGAGAGCGAGATAGAGGACGAGATCGTGATAGAGGTGATCGAGATAGGGACCGTGACAGAGATCGTGACAGAGATAGGGACAGGGACCGAAGGAGAAGAGATCGATCAAGGAGTCGAAGCAGGGATAGAAGTGACAAACGATACAGGGATAGGAGCAGAGAAAGGGCTAGAAGGGACCGATACAAGTGAGTATGCTCCAGAGATATCAACAAAAGACGAAAACAGTATTCAAGCAAAACGTTACCAGATGTGGATGTATTTGCTATTGTTATTTCTAATATTGGCTGAAAACCTATGCTCTATTTCACCAGTAGAAACATGGATCAGAAAATAAAATTCTCTTACAAGCATAAAATATCTTGTGCTCTCATTGGTTGTTTTGTGGTCACATGGCAGCAAACAATTCAACTGTTTCCTGTCTAACACTTCAGTGGGCAACATTTGCAAATCTATGACGTCCGAGGGAAAAAGTGTGCTGTTTCCCAGAAAATACCAATGACCTTAAATGATCTTTCAAAGTGTAATATTTCTAACTAACTATGAACTGTATGTTTTGGTGCTATATAACAAATCACTTAATGACTGATCCCTTGGGAAATAAGTTAGTTTTGTTTCCTTTGAATCTCAATGTTTTCCTCGGCCGGAGCCTCAGGAAACTGTTTCCCAAGGGATCAGTCATTAAGAATGATTTTATGTTGGTATAGTGTCCAATATAATACACAATGGTATGTCAATATTGTGTTTACATTTAAAAGATAATCAAAGTACATGTATGATTCATTGAATCATCAACACCCTGAAACAATCTGCAGAAAGTCTGCAGTGCTTTGCTCTCATACAGACATCACTTTGCAGTTGTTGCCTCCTGGAAATTAATGTCTTGGTGATCATTTCCTGGATATTGAATACTTTGCCTTGTCACAAAGAACTCTTTATAACAAGGTGTTGAGAACATCAGATTGCAGATGCTGCATTATTAACATGATATGGCCGATATCGTTCATCTGGAATCGAAATATTGTGATAACCTGTGATGTGTTGTTTTTCCTAGATCACCATCTCCCAAAAGAGACTCAAATAATGAAAAAAGAAAAAGAGAGACATTATGGGATATTCCTCCAGTGGGATTTGAGAATGTGACGCCAATGGATTACAAACAAATGAGAGGTTAGGCATAAGTATAACTATGAGTAATGCTCACTACTGTATTGTTTCAGAAAAATTCTCTTAAATTATTTAAGAAGTCGAGCATTTTTCCTTATACCTTTTGCATATAGCTTATGCATCATTTAGGGTAATCCACAACCAGTAGAATAAAGCCTGAGATTAACAAACAATAAATGGTAAGATTATACAAAAAACACGGCTCACATGTAGAACAATACACATTGTTCATCATTATCCATGTTTTTTTTTTTTTGTTTTTGTTATTTTGTCCAATCCCAGGCTTTGTTCTACCTGTGGATATAGACCCACCTTTTACCACTTTGGTCTCTTTATCAATTTCTTGACTGGATATCATATGAGTAAAGTGTGTTGGTCTGTGCATTGATGTGTGGAGTTTTCTGTCTGGTTTTCTTGCGTCAGTCCATACTTAGCTGAGGTTTGATTGTAATGTCCAGGCTTTTGAGTATAGCTCTGGTTCTGGACATGATGTATATATCTTGGTATTTCTTAGCCTCTGGTGCTATCCCAATGGCACCAACCATGCCAGGAACTGTACCATTACCTAGTGCAGCCTTGCCAGGTTTACCAGCAGCTACACCCACCCAGTCAGCCATCACTGCTGCAACACTAGCCAGTCTTCCACACAATCAAATGACTCGACAAGCAAGACGTCTGTATGTGGGCAATATTCCTTTTGGAATAACAGAGGTAAGCACTAATCTAACTTTTGAAGTGATTATCATGTAATCCCAATTAATTGTTAGGGATTGGATCAGCATTTATTGTACTAATCATGTGAACATGAAATTTGTTTGTTCCTTTCCTTGCTCTCTGTTTAAAAATACATGATGTAGAATGACATTAATATTTGCTTTGCTTTCTTTCTATGTCCAACCCCTTCTGTTCAAAAGGAGCTCCAGGTAATGTAAAATGTTGGATAATCTCTTTCTTTTAACTTATTGTTGCCTGTGGCATAGCAAGATGTCAGTCATGGGGGGGGGGGGGGTAGGACACAGTACCCAAATCCACAGTAATCCAGACCAGGCATCAAAGAAAAAATACCCTTGGTCTGAATTTTTTTTTGGGGAGGGGGCAGTCGTCCCTTTGCCCTCTTGCTAGTCCCCTATTTGTTGCCTGTATATATCACTTCATGATTTCAGAATTTTAGATTTTAATTTCCATTCATTAGTACCAAAGGACTACTAGTTTTAGCTTGGTCTTATCTTGTATGGCTGCTTTAGGCAGACAATCTCACAGTTCCAACCTTATTTCAGAACTTGATGATAGAATTCTTCAATGCTAAGATGCATGAGGCCAAGTTAAATACAGCACCAGGAAATCCTGTAATTGCTGCTCAAATCAACACAGAACAGAACTTCGCTTTCATTGAGGTATTCTGAATAATGCACATTTAATTTGGTTGTATACGAATAAGTAATTGTCAACTTGTTATTACTTTTTTACAGCTTCGTTCTGTGGAAGAAACTACCCAAGCAATGGCATTTGATGGTATTATTTTACAGGTATGTGTTTGGACAGAAACTGAAAGCAATCTTTCCATTAGCTGTGTGTGTTGTATGAGGATGCAAGAGAGAGAAAGAGAGCAATAGAAATTGGGAAAGACCGGGATTCATAGTTTGTATGATAGGCACTTAGACAACAGGAAACCAAGCACCATTGAAAACAAACATCATCTGTTTTATGATTGCTTTAAAAATTCTCCACAACCAGAAACTGAAACTCTGAGATATATTATTGATCTAGGGTAGTTAAAGCCTTGACTTTGTAATTCAAACAATACCACTGTTTCCCTTGATTACCGACTCATTGGCACAGGCTTAGCCTCGATTTAATATGGAATTAGTTTGAATATTCATGCATTCCAGTCAAGGTCCGTGGAATTGCAAAGTGCTTCCTTTGTTGAAGTTGTACATTCTTTACTTCACCTTGGGTATTTGTGGATATTTAGACACTGAAAAAAGGCTAAGCCTGTGCAAATCAAGGAACACAGCAGTAATGTACGAACGTGGAAAGGGACTCTATTGTCTTTTCTTAATGCACACCTTGCTATGATATCATTTCTAGGGTCAAGCATTGAAGATTAGAAGACCTAAGGATTATCAGCCTATTCCAGGAATGTCAGGTATATTATTCCTCAGTAACACTGTACTGTACCTTCTTCGTCAATCAACTTAGTGATAGTACACTTTATTTGTTATCTTCTTTTTTTCTCCTTCAGAAACTGCTTCAGTTCATGTTCCAGGTGTAGTATCAACAGTTGTTCCTGATTCACCTCACAAGATATTCATTGGAGGCTTACCAAACTATCTTAATGAAGATCAGGTAATAATCCACTATGATACAGAACACCACTGGTGGAGGAGAATGATACTTGTACTGTATATACTAAGGACAGTTTTTTTGTGGTACTGTAGATTGATTTTGCAACAGAGGTTATTGGAGTACTGTATCTTGCAAAAAAGCCATCTTAGAATGTTCTTAATATTTTCACACACACACATGTATATGAGCTTGAAAATCACTTAATCTTAGGTGTTTCTTAAGATTGTCTTAAAGATAGATCAAAATCAAATTATGCATCAAGTCTTTGTGGCCTTCACTTGTTACTTGACAAACCAACAAAAAAAATGCCAAGAAAAAAACACATCAAAATTGTACCCACAATCAACTTTTTCACTAGTAAATGAAGATAGTGCCTTCAATACTTTCTGCTTTTATCCAATTTTGCTTACACTTTTGGTCACCTGTTCATTTTCTTTGAGAGCAATTTTTATGGCAGATTTTGGTCCGGTGTTTTTTTAGCAAGATTCACTTTTCAGGTTCAACAAGACATGGATATGGTAATTCAGAAATATCATTCTATGCATTTTATTACAAAGTCATTGGCAAGAAAATATAACTAATGAAGGCTTTTTTCTTTTTTCGGCAGCATTTTTTTCAGCTTTTAGTTTCAGGTCTGACGAGCAATTGTGCATCTTCAATTTTTTTTGTCATTTAGGTTTTACATCTAGGTTAATTACAGATCTGCTGTGCTTTGGCCATCAGTGATATTCTCTTCAACCAACTTGTTTTTCCTCTGATAGACATTCAAATATTAATCTGTAGTTATGTGTTCATTAATTCAAGGATTTGTGCATATATCATATAAGTTTGCACTCATTAGATCATAGTTTTTTAGAAATTGATGATAAATTTCTGTCCTCCATTCTGAGGTTGAGGAATAAGCTGCTTTGCAGTGCATTGTGGAATAGTTTGAGTGGATGTAAATGAACCTGCCATAGAAGTATGTCCACTCTAGCAGCCCCATAATGCACTGCAATGCTAAGTCAAGTTTTTTCCTTGATCACAAAATGGCTAATAGTATAATAAAGAATGGTGGGTATCCTTTATAGTTAGTCATATCATTTGATGTAGATTTGATCTAGCAGTGGCATCTTCAGTTTGGGATATTGTTATCCCTTTGTGGACTACTTGTCATTCCCTTAAGTATTAAGTCTTTGCAAGTACAACAAAGTTCATAAATAACTAAGAATGTAACATTAACATTCTAATTCTTAAGGGAATGAATTGTGTTCTTCGGAAACTCTGGTGTCTCCTCAAGATAGGATAGGGAGTTGACGAAGCTTTCTGCTGTAGTATCTTTGAAGAGGAATTGAACCCAGATAATAGCAGAAAGCAACAATTTGCAAGTGAATCCTCCCAGTTACTTGTAGTACCTTTAATCTAACAATGAAACAAGACTGACATGGGATGTTTTTTTCTTCCCTATTCTACTCCCTAGCTAGCTCTGGGGGCTTAAAATGTTCAGCCAAACCAGCTGAAGGCAAGTTGTATGTGGGCAACACGTGCTGGGAGTGACATGTAGAATATCATTCTACAGCAAACAGAGCTAGGCTGATCACTGGTGGTAGACTATGAATATTAAACAATACTGAACAGAATCCCAGAAGAGGGCTAGTAGAATCAAAACAAGCTATATCACAATGAATCTGGGATTCTGTTTGTTGTGATTCACATGTGAAGTCTGAAGTTGTTGTTAGTAACACAGTAAATATTAATTTACTGTTCATTAGTAGACCAGGAATGCTTTTGCAAACATGAAAATTTATTTGGTATCTTGTGCTATTTTTTTTTCTCATTACAAATAATCACCAACTTCAGACTTCTCAAGTGTGAATTGTTTGTGAACAACTTATGGAAATCAAATTTTGCTTCAGTTTAGTCTGATTTTCTTGTTTTCTCTTCTTCATTTTCATAGGTCAAAGAACTACTAGCATCATTTGGTGACCTCAGAGCCTTCAACCTTGTTAAGGACAGTGCTACGGGGTTGTCCAAGGGATATGCGTTCTGTGAATATGTGGATATTGGAATAACAGATGTCGTAAGTACAGAAGAGTACAGAAAGGCATTCATGCTGGCA
>JAABNW020084447.1:0-15404 GCA_015164035.2 Radianthus crispa
ATTAAACAAAAAGAAAAAAAAGCTATTTGGAAAATATCCCAAAAAGGTCAATTTGTGTTGTGTTAAAAAAAACCCCCCCCCCCCCCCCCCCCCAAAGTACAAGGCATTATTTCTCAAATGACGCATTCATTAAATTTTGGTTGCATTTGATATTTTGTTCTTTAGCCCCTAAGGAGCATATTTACAAAATATCAAGCTTATATATGCCGAGATGTGCTTACATCGAGTGGCAAAAAAATGTTTTTTCCGCCCTGTCACCTTGATAGTGATTTTCTCGAACAGCACATTGCAGTGAACGTGATAGTTTACTAATAAGAGCCAAGACCACAGAAAGTCCAGTATAACCCTAGAAACATGTATGATTGCGAAACAGCACGGACGCAGGTACGCTACTGATGAGAATGAGCCAATCAATTTGTGCGCTATCAAAATTAATCCAATCATAACGCTCGCACAAGTCGCGCCACATAAACGGCACAATACATCGGTAGCAACAGTTTATTGGTACGGAATTTCCTCTAATATTATTTTGAAGTCAATATAAAATAGAAATGCTAAAAGTATAAACAGAAATAGAAATAATGGCAACAAAAAACACACAGAGATTTTGTACAACGTTTTCCCTCACGTGCCTATAGGCAGCCATATTGGTTTACAAGACAATAGCAAGACTTCTGTGCAGTTTTTGCAAATAAATAGAGACACCAACATGGCCGCTATAATACCCGTTTGTAGTACTTTGGACTGCAGCCGTCATGGGATAACAGAGATTGAAACTCGCGCTCGTTTGTTCTCCAAATCCCAAGAGCGGATCCACGAGGACGGAAAGGGGGTCTGAAGCTCCCTCTCTTAATCCTGGTTTACCGACTTTGCGCCTACAAATTCTTTGATGATTTGAATCTTAGCCCCCCTTCTCCCTTCCACAACTGGTGTATTGCAAAATTTTGCCAGCCTCCCCTCCCCACTAACTTTTTGGCTGGATCCGCCCTTGAAATCCACGTCCCTTCCAAAGTGATTATATTTCATGGATGGTCCATTTACGAAGCAAGCTAGGCTGACTTTTAACTCTATAAAAGCCCGTTTACACGTGTGATTTTGCGGCGCTTTTGACTGCGATTTCCGTGGCGAATTTAGTCATAATAAAAGATGGCAAAGAATTTGCGTGAAAAGATCTGTTTAGGACACCAACATAATCTAATCAAATGTAAATTTAGAAGGATAAGACAAAATTCGTAATATTTTTGAAAATTGCCAGGAAAATCGCAGCAAAAATCGCACGTGTAAACGGCTCCCTTTTGGTTTTTTAGTGTCCCATGGGAGTCAACACGAGAGATTTTTTCCACACGCCTCTTTTAGCCTCAGGGTCTCCTATGTAAAGGGACCCACGAGATGATTTCTCTTCAAATATATTACAATAAAAAGTTTTAAAAACTTTTTCACGCCTTATATGGTTAACCTACGTTTTCCCGACGTTGTTCAAGCCCTTTTGATCAGTATATTCATTATTTTGCTGTCTGGACTAATATTCACAAAAGCGACGCTTACTATTGGTGGGAATTTCCCTTCCGGTTCGTTCTCCAAACATGGCATCATTACCCTTATTTGGAGCATGCATATAACTAACAATTAACTGTTAAGCGATTTTCTGGTTCTTCGGATCCGACCTGTTGGCGAGTGATCTTCGGCATATCCGTTCATCACACCCGAGTCGCTTCCATTCATATGCTTTGCTTTTTCCGGAGACTTACCGAGTGACCTCCGACTTCTAATATCTCCCGAAGCCGACTGACGATTCTTTGCCGACTGAATAATTTTCGGCGAATTTTCGCTATTAACTTGAAGAATTTCCTCCTCGAGATTCCACTGTTCGGTGTCTTGATCTGTAGTCGACTGCGAAGGGGTTGGACCCTTCCGAGAGCCTGTCGAGTATTTATCGATTTTGCGCAGTGATTTCCCGAGCATGCTTCGTAAATTACTGGCGTCTTCTCCGACTGTACGAAGGGATTTATCGAGAGATGATCGCACTTCACGGAGTTCCTCTGTTTTCAGTGCAGCTTTCGCTATATGCCACTCTTTCTCGCCTTGCTCTTCCTTCAAATCCATCTTCAAACCAGATACCTGAATTGTTGTAAAAAAAAAATTAGCTCTTAAACTTTCATACAATATCCTATATATAAAGCCTGGTTTTCACTAGCGACACAAGCATAAGCACAACGACATACGCAAGCGCAGATAGTACTGCAAAGTTGACTGAATGTTTTGTTCTGGGGTTAACTAACCGTAGAAAACTAACTGCGCTTGCGTATGTCGTTGTGCTTATGCTTGTGTCGCGAGTGAAAATCAGGCTTTATGAGTTCGGATCGGAACACTGCTGGGAGGGCATTTCGAGAAAACAGAGCACGCGCGCGCGCGCCTCCAACTTTATAGTCAAAAGTTATTGAGTTAGAAAAATACATAATAAACAAAGCTATATTCTTTACTTCAAACAAACCTGTTTTTCCAGACTAGCAACCTGTTTCTCCAAATTCTCATTTCTTTCTCTTAATCTCTTCTCTTTTTTCTCGGAAGAGCGCTGGGCTTTCTCTACAACAGCTTGGGCTTTGGAGACGTCGTGTACCAACTGTTCTCGGTGACGACTAGCGACCTCAGCAAGACTAGAGATAACACACAACGTCAAGTAAAACTCTGGTCAAAGTCGCAAAAATGCGCAGCTCGTTACACCTATTTTCAAAATTACGCGACCTAAAGGGCTTTAGACGTTTGCAGTTTAGGCTTCCGTCAATCAAATATAGAACGGGCCGAGTTAAAAAGAAATTGCCGGTTAACCAATCACAGACGACTGTTCCCACACCTGAAACGAACGAGATACATTTAATTTGTAGTTCCAAACGTACAGCTCAATAAGTATTATAAGTTTGCTATATTATACCCAGGTTTCAAAATCACCAATTTATTGAGTTTCATTTCAGTCAAGAAAGATCTTGTGTCACCTAAAATATTCCATATCATCATCACGTTTGAGAGCGGTTCAAGTTCATGGCATAATATGAAGGCCGGTGATCGAGTCTTGAGAACTTCATTGTATGCCTTTGATCGGAATGAGGTCGGCGAGTCGTTACTTTTATTGACAGAAGCCAAAACTCCATACGTCTTGAGCCGTCTAGGTCGCGTAATTTTGAAAATAGGTGTAATCGAGGTCGTCTCTCCTTTACTAATAGTTTACTTTAGAAGCTGTATATTTTAGTGTTATATCCTGCTGCATCTAATCAACTTATTGAATTATCTAAACTGAAGGTGTAGTGAGAGGTATGAGGAATCTTTGATCATCCACCCCAAACTCCCACCCCCACCCCACCCCACCCCACCCACCAAGTTGTTTGTGTCATTGGTGACGGTGAAGGTGGATGGATGAGAGGGTGGGGCGTGTTTATTCTACCACTGCGCTACTTTTCCGCTTTCTTTTTCTTTTCTCGTTTTCCTCTTACCTTTGAGTGTGTTTTTCTTCCATCTCCTGTACTATCATGTGCAGCGTCTGCGTCTCTTCTCTCAGCTGGTGATTCTCTCGTTGCGCATCTTCCAAAGTCTTGCTGATTTGATTCTTTTGTTGCGAAGTCTCGTAGAGAGATTCTTCAAACCCTAACCTCTCCTTTTGTAGCCTTTCCATCGTCTTCTTAAGCGCAGCTACATCTTTTGCTACTCGTAAGTTAGACCGTTCTAATTCTCGCTTTTCGTCTTCAAAAGAAGAGTTATTCTTCACCAAAGTACTATTTTGCTCTTTCAATGCTGTGTTTTCTTCTTCAAACTCTCGCAGACGTACGAGAAACTCTTCCTCTCTTTCCTGCCGCTGCTGCAGGACACGTTTCATGTGTTTCAGCTGATTCTCGAAGTCACGAATGCGAAGCGCGGAGTCCTCTCCAGCGCGCTCAAAGAAAATACTCTTCTCTTGTAGCATGCGAGTTTCATTTCTACTCTCCTTCAAACTTTCTTTCATCTTCACGATCTTCTCATCTTTGATTTTCTTGTCGTTTTCGTTCGAGTCTAATAAGCGTTGCATCTGAAAGATTCTGTCCTGTAAGTTCTGAGAGCTGCTATTGCTGTCTGCTAGGGACACAGAGAGGGACTGGATTTTTTCTTGGTGTCTTGATTCTTCTTCCTCGACTCTCGATAATGCTGAGGTTAGTTTTTCCACCGCGAGTTCCAAGTTAACAACTTTATTTTCTACTTCCTGTCAAAGGCGATAAACGAAAAATAAATTATAAGAACATTGTTGAGCACTAAAAGTGGAGAGGGCGTAAAAAGAAATGACAGAGAAGTGATACATGCGACAGGCAAAATGGTATGGAATGCGTTGAAGGAAAACTGAAAGGAAAAAAGGATCCAAAAGAGGTTGGGTGCTTAAAAAATATAAAAGGGAAAAAGGAGACAAAAAGAAAGAAAAAATGAAAGCAGAACTTAAAAAAATGAGGGGAAAATGGAGTAAATTAATCGAGTAATGTAATCAAGTACTGATATGATATCACCTGCTTGTCCCTTATCGTCATTGACAATCTCTCCCGTAGTTCTCTGTTTTCTACGTCACTGTCCTCACAGACTTTCTTCGCTCTCTGCAGTTCACCGTTAAGGGCAGTCATCTTCAACTCCAACTTTGCGCGAAGACCAGATGCGCCTTCGATCTCGCTCCGCAGTGAATTGTTACCATCACGCAGCCTCGATTCCATGTCCTGAAGGTCCCGGATCTTGTCTTGAAGTACTTTGCGTTCGTTTTCTGACAGCGAAAGAGTACTTTCAAGCATTTGGAGCTTTTCTGTGGTAGCGATGTTATCACGTTCTAGTTTTTGCATCGCCTCTTCCTGATGGATGAAAAATTGTGGGAAATATCAGGAGAGGAGAGGAGAGGAGAGGAGAGGAGAGGAGCTACCCACCTGAAGGGACAGCGAATCCTGCGACGAAGTAAAATGATCTTCAAACTGCCTCTTTTGTTCTTTCAATGTATTGATCTCTCCATGCAAGTCCTTTATCCTACTTGTAGCTACCGCACGGTCTTCCTCCATGTCTGTCACTTGTCGTTGAAGACTATCAACCTTGGCTACTGCCTCATCCCGTTTTCTTTCTGCTTCTCGAAGGTTCTGTAGCAAGTCACTAAGAGATGCTTTGATGTAGTCCGTATCTATCTCATCCATCGATTCCTCTGCAGACAATAGTAATAGTGAGAGGATTATTTTAGCAAAGAAATGGGTGTGGAACACCATCATCACATAGTCTAAATTGGCTTCAACCCGGAAAATCTAAATTTAGATCTACGGCTTGAAGCCATTCGAGAATGTAGTCTGTGCAGTCCAGCGACTTTCAATATCAACCACTAGGTGTACCGAGATAAAGCTTCTTAGAAAACCTTGATTCCCATCGGTTTACAGGATAGTATAGTGGTAAGTGAATAGACAGTAAGATTTAGAGAGCGAGGGTTCGAAGCTCGGTAGGGTCAACTTAATATGTGTGTTTTTTTAAGGTTATTATTATTATTATTATTATTATTATTATTATTATTATTATTATTATTATTATTATTATTATTATTAAAGACTTCTGACTTAATCTACTTTCTCTAAAATCCGAAATAAAAAGGCTAGGTCTAGGTCTAGGTCTACGGTTAGGTTTAGGGTTAGGGTTAGGGCAAGGGTTAGACTGCACAGACTACATTCTCGAATGGCTTCAAGCCGTAGATCTAAATTTAGATTTTCCGGGTTGAAGCCAATTTAGACTATGTGATGATGGTGTGTGGAAGGGCTATCTGTGGGTGTAAAAGACAGAATCACCAAGTTCAAACGGCGTACTTTTCATTAGCCGTTCTTTATTGTGTTATTCATGGGATTCGTCTGGATCAACTGCGTACGTACGTTTTGTTTTGTAAACTACGGCTCAGGGGAAGCCATAAAACCCGGCTAAATAACCAAACGGTGTTTCAAACAAACAGCTCTTTTGGTACTAGCTCGTGGAAAGTATGCCGTCAACTTGGCCTAAAAGTGTTCTTGAAATTAAACTTATCGAGATGGGATAGAAAGGATACGAAAAGAGAGGGTAGAAAGGAAGGGAATGGTGGAAAAAAGAAATAGTGAACTAAAGCCGTGTAAGTATGACATGGGAGATATGGTATGGAAAGCATAGGAGGAACAAATGGATGGATGGGAGGGAGGGATAGATGGATGGATGGGAGGAAAGGAATGCAGTGGACTTGATAAGAAGGTAAATTGATAGAAGTAAGGGACCGGTACGTCATAAAGAATGGGGGGATGGACCGGCAAAATCTGGGGTTGGGCCACGTATTTTTGAGCTCCTTAAAACGGGTGGGCCACCATAGAAATGGGACAATTTGGAGGTATGTTTTTCATTTTCGCACTTGAAAATCCGGGTGGGCAATGTATTTTTTCAGCAACCGTATGGGGGTGGGTCACATAAAAAGAGTCTTTTTCAATTTTCTGACTTTGCCGGTCCACCCCCTCCCCTCCCTCCCTATACTTTCTGACCGGTGACCGGTCCCTGGGGGGGGGGGGAGTGATATGAAGACAATGACACGAACACTATATACCTACCAGAAGAGGACGACAATTCTCCCCTTTGTCTACTTCGACCAAATGACATTCTCGACTTCTTTGGACTCGCAGGAGACTGTGCTTCAGGTCTGATCCCAAGTGAACGCCTCAGAATGGAGTACAGACTACTCAGCTTGTACTCTGCGTCCAGCTTCATCCCTTCTATTCTTGCAATCTGAGTTTCTAATGCGGTGATTCGACCGTCACTTCCTTTAACAAGTTAAGACAAAACATCTTCTTAGTTTACCGACACATCATACAATCATAGAGGAATGAAATCTAAGAAGGAACAGGTGAAGTGCACTTTGTGGTCATGCGCGCGGGCTAGATATCTCGACTAACTTGATAAAACCTCTGGGCTGATCTAAGTCAGGGCATGGCTAACTCACAGATGGAACCCTGAAACAACCTCTGGGTTGATCTAAGTCAGGGCATGGCTAACCGTAGCTATCCCCCCTCCCCCCCCCTCCCCCCCGTACCGCTTCTACTCCATACAAACGTACCTGATAGCTGTGCTTTGTAGTTTTCTCTTTCAAACGTCGTCTTTTCCAGGTTTTCCTCCAAGTCGCGCATTCTCTTCTTGGCTTTTTCTTCGTACTGTTTGAGTTCGTTTATTTGTCCAATGTAATATTTTTCTTTGGAAGCGAATTTATCTTCGACTTCTTTCATCCTAAGAAAAAATTGTTCAAACGGTTAATCCCTGGGAAAAACAATATTTGAGCTCTCCACCTGGGATGTATTCCCATTCCAGGCCATGCATATATCATTTCCTATAGTATTATTTTCTTGTTAAATGGTTATGCATGTGGAAACACAAGAATATGATAAGACTCAAACTAAGGTCTAGTTCAGCCGCCGTACCAGTCATGAGCCGATTTTAATGATATTTAATCCTTTGGAGCATGCGCTTCTAGCGCATCTTTTCCTGGCCCGCGCACATTATATTTCCAGTTCGTGGTAACAGGGCTGAAAAACGATCGAGCGGTTTGGAGTAAAATCGCGAGCTCACCTTTTCCCTATAAAAATGCCTATGGTTTTGGAATAATCTCGAAATCTTCCACAAAAGTCCAAAAGTTAAGCTCAATTCTTCAAGGTTAAGAAAAACAGGTATCTTAATCTGTTAATCAATGCTAAGGCTTCTTTTTACGATGTGTAGCATTTTTCTTTAGCTTGTAGCAAAATGATTTTCCCTGAAAACCTAGACCAATTTTCGTGTTTCATGAGATGTTTTCGAGCAGCCATGTTTGTTTTCTTAGGAAATTGACGCATCTACATATGTTTTTCAGCCCTGTTGTTCGTGGTACCAATCATGCCTCAAAGTAAACTCGTGTCAGCGGTGTTCTTCGCTGTAACACGGCGAACTAGGCCTAGGAATCTTATTCCAAGAAGAATGACACTACCCGGGAAGAAAAAAGAATTGGAATTAGAGCTCACCTTCGCTGGGCCTTGGCCAGATCTTGCTTGTTGTGTTCCTTCTCAGCTTCAAGCTGCATAATACTCTGTTTAATAGCATATGCCTCGTATCGCATCTCTTCTCTCCTCGCCTCTTCCTCAGCTAATCTCTCTCTTAGATCTGTAACATCTCTTTTCCCTTGTAAACATTCTGAGCTTAACAGTTTCACCTGACGCAAGGCCTCCTGCAACTCCCGGCGGATTTCGTTACGCTCAGTCTCGACTTCAGTAAGCCTGGACCTCATGTCTTCAATCTCATTGGATAAGGATAAGCGTGACTCGTCACACACTCGGTATTTGCTGTCGGTTTCATCAAGGGTTCTTTTTGTCTCGATTCGTTCATTTTCAGCTTGTTTGACCTATCAAACACGTGATCATATTCATCGTAATTCAATGATCAATTGAGTGATAATACCGCACTTTGTAATATACTCTGTTGCCTAGGGTTACCCTTGGTTCATGCAGATTAATCATTACTACATATCATCATCATCAACAGCATTACCACCGCCAAAGGCGAAGAGCGATAGATCGTTCGGAGTTCCGGCCAAGAGTTTCGCGAAAGCCGACCAAGCGAATGAAAAGAAAAGGAGACTCTGCTAGCAGGGAACAAGAGTAGCTAAAATCACTTGTATTTCTGCTTTGTATGAGATTTGAGATATCCATATCAAACTTAAAACTTATCATCTAGAAAAGTTGTCGTTCCGCTCGAGCCATTTCTTTTACCACATAATGAATGTACTTACCATATTTGGAAATTGGAATAAATTTTCTTTGCTAAAAAGGCGATTTTCTTTCCCAAAACAGCTCAAACTTAGGCCTGGTTCACACGAGCGTCATAGTCATAATCATAAGCGACATACGCAGACTCTGTAGCGTACTGCTCATTAGCAGCACTTGTCTTCTTTCACACCTAGGTGATAAATGTGTTACTGAGTCTGCGTATGATGCTTACGATTATGATTATGACGCTCGTGTAAACCAGGCTTTACACTAAATCGAGTGAAAAGATGTCAACTAGGTCATCTTGATTTTGGCCGAAAAAGACAGGAAATGTGTAGGGGAGGGGGAGTGAGGTTTGACACCACAGGAAGCCCGCGAACGACAGCAATTGTTTGATATGCAACAGTTGTTTGTAGCCTGAAAGAACTTTAAAGGCTTTAAATCTTCGTATTTTCATTTACTTCGTCTTCGAATGACCTATCGCCTGTCGCTCTTCGCCTTTGCCGGCAGTGACAACCTTTTTTTGAAATAGGTGTATTTCTGTAAGAATCTGTGGGGTTTCAAATTGGTGATGTTGTTCATGATGAACCTCCTTCCATCACACTGTTGCGAGATAACATTGGACCTCCATGCCATCCTTCCCAGTCATTTTTTCTCCACTCCTTCAACATTTCTCCATTTCTATTCCCATTTACCTTTTCTCTCAAATCTTCCACGATTTTCTCCAGCGAGTTTTTCTCGAATTCCTCATCCTTCACTTGTCTTCTCAGAGACAAATTCTCTTTCCTCGACACTTCTTTCGTCTCTTCAGCTTCGCGTATTTTGCGGTGGGCATCGATAAGATCCCTCCTGGCACCGTCTCTTGCTTCCTCAGCCATTTTCAGCTGGACTTTTAGCGCTTTGATCTCAGCCTCTGAACTTTCTTTGCTCTTCATGGCGTCGAACAGTCGGTCTTTTAGAGTCAGATTTTCCCGTTCACTGTTCGATATCAGACTAAAACAAAGTTAAAGAATCCTAGTCAACCACAATGCACTGCGCGCCGAAAACAATGCAATCCGCCATTTTCTCTGCCAGGCAATTAAAATGGCGGCTTTGTAGGTGAAGTTTGAGAAATCATTACCATCGGTCTTGTTATTGAAGCTAAAAGTTTGAATACCACCAAGATATAATGGTAAGTGGTTGTTTTATGCTTTTCGTGAGATTTTATAAATTATGGCATCAAATGCAATGTAAATTTTGTATGTAAACAATAATATAGGCGCGTTTAGTGCATTGTGGTTGACTAGGATTCTTTAACCCAAGTAGAATTAATGTTGTGTACTTCAATAAAGGTGTTATCACTGATGAAAGGTGATAGGATTTTGGCCATTTCAAGATTCGAGAATAGCTGTATAACCATGATAATATTGATTTTCCACTTATGTTTTCAAAACAAAGTCCATTAACTGCAAAATGAATGTTCGGTCTGTTTGTGGTATCGAGCATTTTAACAATTCTTGGGGGAGGGTTGACTACTAACCGCTACCTAAAATGAGCGCCAGCCAATCAAAACGTTTCTAAAGATGCTATAACTGAGTATTTATATCATTAGATACTTACTTGACCTTCTCTAACTGTTTCTTGGTGTTGTTCAACTCATCCTGAAAAAGAATTCAAAAGAATTATTCGAGTCAAACATTCAGTACACCATACTTTTTTACCCGCTTCCGGGAAGGCAACGCAAACCGTCAACACAACTGGCTGACAGCGGTTACGTTCGGCGCTGAAAAACGATACTTTACAATCCTCGATCTTCGTTATTGATATAATTTTGTCACTGAAATTCAACAACTACAGAAAGATTCGGATTGACATGGAAGTTAGATGGGAAAAACTCCCGTTTGATAACTTGGAATTAGCTTTGTGGAAGAAGACGAATGACATTTTTAGCATTGGAATTGCTACTCCTAGCTACTCAAATTGATTTGAATCAACCAACGAAACTCGTGATGCTCCCGAGGTCAACAAAGGAAGAAAAAAACACTTTAACGTCAAAGTCGCAGTAAATCATTCTAGCAATTACAAACCTAAAAAGCTGGCTCTCATTAAAAGTGATTCAGTTGATTCTCACTGAGCTGGTAAAGGCAAGTAACGATATGCTAAGTCAGGTCCTAAGTTGGTTAGTAGTCATCTAGAAAGCGCGACTGAAAAATCCAGTCACAAAAACCCATATTGATTTACAGCCCAGGGGTCAGAGATACTGAGGATACATTTACATCGGGTTATAGCTTCTTACCGTTGCAAAATATGATCACTGCATCATCACGGAACAACGTCATATTTGTGCGGCTAGACAGTTTTTATCATCATCATCATCATCATCATCATCATCATCATTATTATTATTATTATTATTATTATTATTTCAGTCTCGTGTGAACGGACTGCCTAGTTGTACCACGTTGTGGACGGTTAGGTGTCAGTGTTACCGTCTCGATCTCTGGTACTTCTGGTACTGGAGGAGAGACGGTGCAAATAATGAAAGCCAAAGTCAAATTCAGCAGAGACAGTGATAGAAACAGAATCTGTAATGCATGTTTTAATAGGAAGAAAATCGATGACAATTATTTGAGTTGATCTACCTCGTCAACATGGAATTAATTCTTTTGTGACACGCTATTATGAATGTACAAGTATAGATGATTGTTTTAAAGTCAATAAACCCCCGCTACGGCAAACAGTAGTACAGTATAGTGAGTCATGATCAACAATGGCCAGTCAAAGTTGATGAAGGGATCATATGCAAGCACTTTAAAATGAGGTTCTGTCACACAGGCTTACGGACAGACGTAACAAGACAAGAAACTAAGAGAAAGAAAGAAGGAAGGAAGGAAGGAAGGAAGGAAGGAAGGACGGACGGAAGGACGGAAGGAAAAAAGAAAGAAAGCTAGAACGAACGAACGAACGAGCGAGCGAAAGAACGAAAGAAAGAAATAGAGAGAGAGGGAAGAAACGCAGCAAGAAAGAAAAGAAGGCGAAAACGAAGAAAAGAGAAAAAAAACTTCTTTTGATTTCCCACCCGTAGTTAGCGCTTGTACATCAAATACTTCAACTTTCCGCTCTTCCCATTCTGATTCCCTCCCAACACGTAGCCCGCAATCCATCCAATAGCGAAGCCTTTCTCGATAACACACTTCTTTCTCAATAGGTTCTTCTCCTTCAAATCAAGCACTTAATTTATAAACGCTTTCCGGTCATCGAGGGGTTAATTGCCGTCCATTTTAGCATAAATGGATCAGCTCCGACATGACAATATAATCCTCGAAGCTTAAAAGATCATGAGGGACTGAAAATTCGATGTACGCATGCATTACGTATTGGGCGTTTGGCTGCCATATCTACAGGAGAGAGAAAAAAGTCCTCCGAACAATGCGCGTTTGATCTCGCTTTTTTGGCGCGCGAAAACTTTTAGAACCATAAAACACATTTCCGACATTAGTATAAAAAGGCCTAAAGAACTGGATACATATATAGCTCTTTGCGAACCGTCGACACAGATCTTGGGTATTATAATCATCACTATATTTAAAGCCTATAGATCAGGTAGGTAATAAGTTCAATGACTAAGGCAGTTATTATCTAAAAGAATCGAAGAATCCTTATTAGAAATGTTAGTGCATATTCAAAACATTCAAGAACTTGCTGTTCAATGTGATCTTAGAACTTGGTATGAGGACAGCTGTTTATAACTAACTGATACCAAGCTACAAGATCTAGAATCGACCAGCTGTTAGGTCATTCACAACAAAGACGCTGAAAGTTATATTACTCTCATGATGCAATAAGTTCAAACCCGACAAAAAAGACAAAACATAAGTTATAGATGACTTGATGTATGACGTTATCTATGAAAACTATGATCTCTGTCTTCAGCAGTTTGAAAGAAAAACAAACTTTGAGTTGCAGGAGTGTCAATAACGTTAGACCCAAAAGGAGTTTCTCAAATATTCGCGTTTGCACCTGCGTTCTCTATATTTTTTCTTCGCTTTTTTATCAGAATTAACAGTACCTTTTGCAATAAGCAATACTAATTTTCTCTCCTAGCTAGTTACGCTAAACTAAATAAATTTTAAATCGTTCAACTATTCGGAATGAAAGTAATCAAAAGCTTAAAGATTTAAAGACGAGAGATAAGAAGTTGAAATTAGCCACAAAACAGCTGAGAAGAATTCGACTATGATTTCGTAATTTGCACTTTCAAGAGATTAAAACCTTCGTATTTACCTTAGCGTTATTGTTTTCCCGGCGGAGCCTGTCGAGTTTTCCATCGAGAGAATTGATCTTCGGGTAGAAGCCTGAATCGTCGAGATAGCTATCGCCGGCTAGAGTTGAACTGTCAGCCATTGGAAAAGTGCAGTCTACCTTCACACGAGTGATTTCTTCAATTTTCGAAAGTAAACAACACTATCTTTTGACTTGTGTTAACTTCATCACCAAATATTGACTGCTGATGTTGGGAAATTTGGAGTTCGGGCCTTAGTAGTTTGTTGACTTGAGTTTTAGAACCACAAAGCTGAGCAAAACAAGACTTTCTTTTTCAACATTTAGTGTTGATCGAAGACTTTAACGGCTCATTGACCGTTGATATTCAAATGAAAGTCTGTCAAAAGACGCGTAGCTCTAACGACCAGTGTTTAAATGAATACCCACGGGAGAGAAGAAAGACTTCTTTACAGTAATAACCAATCATGATGCAGGATTTTTTAATCAATTAATTCTTGTTCTAATTGACCTGCCAAGAAAGAAGTCTTGGTCAACTAAGGTGAATGGTTAATGTTTTGGACAAAGGTATATATCGTTAAAAAATCATATATATATGAACCAAGTGCGAGATATTTATCCTAGCACACATCTAAGGCTTATTATAATGTTGTTACGAAACTTATTGGCGAAAACCGTTAGGAACGTCGTTTGTGGTATATTCGTGGCATTAATGGTAATATTTACTTGTTTGTATAATACATGGGGTAGATATAATTAAAGGGAATAAGAGTAGAAACGACTCCGTCATGTGCATAACGGAAGAGTCGAAACTTTAATGAAGTTTTTAGATGTTAGTCCGCTTTGATGACGATCGTGTGTCAAAATTTGACTAAACTCCAAAGAACTGTATTGTTTTATTCTTATTAATTTACTATCATCATCATCATCATCGTCATCATCATCATCATCATCATCATCATTCTTATTGATTTGCATCTTTGTAACTTACAGCGATTCTCAAAATTCTGCGAACTCAAACACTTCAAAGGTTTGTTGTGAAATTGGTATTTCGCTTCCATCAATCAATGATAATCAGTCGGTACCTTTCTTGTTTGTGACTGGCGGCAACGAAAAACCAAATTCCAATGTGCAACTAGTAACTGCCGAGTTCGCAGAATTTTGAGAATGGCTGTAAACATTTCTCAGGGTCGTAAAATACAATACGCCACCAGTAACAGTAAAAACAATTAAAGTTTTAAGGATTGATTTTGGCTGTTTTGGGTTACAAACTAGCACATTTATCGTTAAAAGAGTTGCGGAGTAAATCTTCAATAAATTGCTGATGAATAAGGCTAGTTTTAAACAGAATTCTCATTGACTTTTCTTTTGAGTTAAGATTTTCCGATTAATCTTTAGCTTAATCAACCAGTTCCCTCGATTAACTATGGTTAGAGTAAGACAACACGTGGTGGGTCTATGAGACAGAGAGATGCATAAGAAAAACGAACTAGCTACCAAAGAACCCAGAAGACAATAGCATCGAACCAAAGAAGACAACCACCAAACAACTCTCAACTCCACTACATATCTTTCGTGTGCTGCCTGGGGTGTGAGTGATGTTTGCGGATCGAAGGTAAGATCAGAGAACCCGGGACGACCCTCGAATTAGAGAGAACCAAGAAGAACTCCACTTACATATGGTAGCGGATCCATAGGTACGCCGACCGGTTTTTACTCGTGCACGTGGCACTACGGCTGATAGTCGAGTTCAGTGAATACCTGTCGTTGGCTGTCACTCTAAAGAAGAACATTAGACGACAATTTTAGTATTGTTAAACTCAGCCGTCAGACGAAAATCAAAGTAGTGATGATGCATATATATGATGCATGATGCATGATGCATGATGCATGATGACGATGATGAGGCATGATGAGGCATGATGAGGCATGATGAGGCATGATAATGATGATGATGATGATGATGATGATGATGATAATGATGATGATGATGATGATAATGATGATGATGATGATGATGCATGATGATGCATGATGATGCATGATGATGATGATGTTGATGATGATGATGACAATGAATGATGAGGCATGATGATGATGATGATGATGTTGATGATGATGATGATGATGCATGATGCATGATGATGATGATGTTGATGATGATGATGACAATGAATGATGATGATGATGATGATGATGATGATGATGATGCATGATGATGATGATGATGATGATGATGATGATGTTGATGATGATGATGCATGATACATGATGATGATGATGATGATGATGATGATGACAATGCATGATGATGATGATGATGATGATGATGATGATGATGATGATGACAATGCATGATGATGAATGATGATGATGATGATG